>VYZV01027291.1:33623-55744 GCA_013401275.1 Pandion haliaetus | reverse complement strand
CCTGGTATTAGTCATTGTTGTCCCCTTTTCTTCAAATTGGATAACTCACCACCACCACCCCCCCCCCCCCCCGCCGCCTGCCTTCCCATATTGTTCAGATGCTATCAACAGTAGGAAGCACTTGAGCAATGCAGCGTAATCCCTCCTGCTCTGTTTTGCTGTTAGTCTTTTGCTGTTAATCTCTGTTTTGCCTGTAGTAGTCAAATGCATTAATTAGAGNGGTTCTTTGGCACAGAATACGAAAATACAAATTCAAAACAATCAGTCCTTGGTTTTGATTTAAGCAGTGTTCAGATTTCCTAGGTTTTATTTGGTTAAATGGCAAAAGCCTTACATGTAGATTAGGGAGAAAGATTAAACTGAATGTGACATAAAAAAATGATGTGAACTGATTGAATTTTGGCAGGCCTTATTTTTCATTAGCTTTTAACTGGAAAAACGTTGGGCAATCTTAACCTCTGCAAGCATGTTCAGCTTCTTACTGACCACTCTTGACATACACTCTGTGCTTAACAAGCTGTTATTTGTTCACTGTTCCTGTCAGTGTAACTCTTTAGTGATCAGAGTTGATTTAAGATGTCTTATATGAATGCTCTAACACTAGAGATGGAATTTAATTTTTAGCCCATCTACAACCATACAAATTTATTCATATGGATGGGGTAGAGGAAAGAGCAGCGTCAACTATGTGTAAGGTTTATTATATGCAGGAGATTTTGAAGGCTTTTTCCTTGTAGCCATAATTGGATCCTAATAGATCTTGCTTTCCAGGCAGTTTCCTTAGGCTCACTTTATGTGGGGAAGGGCTGTTCAAAGGATAAACACTGCCCAAACAGCTAAATGCAACCTCTTGCACTTGCTCACAGCTTAACCCTGATAATTGATGTTGCAGCTGCTTTTCCCAATGCATTGTGGTTGCCACAGGGCACATGCTGCCTTCACAGCAGGTGCTACTTGCTGTCAATAGCTGGCTCTCCCATCTCCCCTTACTTCCCAAGTAGCAGCTTGGCTTTCCGAAAGGTGCAGGAGGGCAACTTCTGCAGCTGCTTGTGCCAGACTCGGGTGAGAAGGAGTGACGGCCTTTGGGTGAGATGCCAAAATTTTAATCTGGTCTTCCAGTCTGAAATAAGCCACCTGGATGTAAACCATTGTGAAAGCTACTTAGTTCCTGTTATGAACAGGAGTTGGTTACGTCAAAGGACAAAGATTTGCTGAATATTTCTTTTTCTCCTTGTAATTGCCTTCTGCCATTTTTAGAATCTGATTTTCAGTATTACAGCATGAAGTAGTTGGAAGTTTAAACCAAATGTTGTAAGACAAAAAGGTGAAGAATACACTGGGGGAGGAGCTTTAACTCTATTTTCAACAGTTTCATTAGCAAGCGATATGTCCAGGAATCTTATGTATTCAGTATGAGATGGGCTCATGTGGTCACACTTCAAGGTAACAGGAATAAGCTCTTGAAAGTCTTAAGCTTAATACACAGACTGGTTCTCATTGCAATGAAACTGTCCCAGAAAGAAGCTGGATAGGTGCAGTAATGCACATTGAGGGTGGACGTATGTTTGGTTACCGTTGCTTAACACACAGGTTGATGTGGCTAAAAAGGCTGCTGTCTGAAAGATAGTTCACATGTGCAGCTGTAGGTATGTGACCTGCTAGTACTGAATTCAAGAGGCTGTGCATTGATAAATGTCAAGGCTGTGTTTTCATAGGACAAATAGACCCCATGTTCCCTAACTGTGGGGAAAAATAAATTCACAATGATTCTCCTTTCTAAAGATGAGGATGGATTTTCAGTACAATTTAACAGGCCTGTTTTCGGCACCAGTAAATTGCTGTTGTCAAGTCCTGAGATTGGAGTTAAGCAATACTCAGTTTCAACTTGAAGTTCCTCTTTGGGTGACTAGAGCAATGCTTCACTTCTCAAAACAAGTTTTTAGTACCTTTTAAGGGAGAAACTTGCCAGTAAAGCACCATAGGAGTTGCAAGTGCAAAAATTATCTGTCAAGTTTTTGAACTGCAAAACCAAAGTGCCCATGATTATACAATTAGTCAGTCTTGCATTCAAGAGTGGGAGTGACTGATTCCGTGTCTGTCCGTTCTTTTCCTTGCCATTTTCCATGTGCCTGCTGGGACACAGGGGAAGCAAAAGCAGTCATGTGACATAGGGGTGAGGAGGATGTTACTTATTGAATATTTTCTTCTACTCTTTTGCTAGACCAAATGGCCTTGCTTTCATTACAGCTTAACTGTGCCCCTCACTGCACTGGTGAGGGTCCGAATGGTTGGAAAGGGATGTAGGCAAAATGAAACTTTCTTTGGAGAAAGCTGATGCTGCCTACTATTAAAGGGTGTGCTATGACTACTTCTTGTCTCAAGGCTGATAGGACCTTCAGTAGAAGCCCTTCAGTAGAAGCTATGTTTATTAACCATACTCCAAAAAGTCCTCTGTCAATTGTAAGCATATTGCTAAGTTGATTAGTGTTCTCAGAACAGGCTGTTTGCATATACTAAACCACTTTAATTATTTGATTATTACCTTGGTAATGTAATCCAAAAAGAAACTGCCAGAGATGAGCACTGGTGAGAGTTTCAGGAGGTTAAAATAAAAGTCCGAACGCAATGCTTGAATATCACTGGGTTTACAGAGTTAAAAGCTACAAAGATTAATTACTTGACTTTGCTTGCTCAAATCCAGCCACAGGGACTGGTGCAAATGAAAACATTAAGAAGGTCAGGTGAGGTAAAATCACCTTAGCTGACAACTAGTGTGACTTTTTCCTCTTCCCTTGTACTACTGACGTATTTCACTCTTGAGATTCTTTTTATTTTAAATACGTATTTTTGTAACCATACAGAGTTGTCACTTGAGATAGACTTAAGCACCATGTGAATTCTTGACTGCCCTGGGTCCTCTGAGACTTCAGCATAGGAGAGCAAGACCACAGGTTGTGAATTGTGCATTCTTTCTCAGATTGCTTTGAAATGCAGATTTTTCGCAGAAGACTGTGCAGAATGGTGAACAGTAGTAAGCTTGCTCTTCTGTCCTCGGGGGTGGGGGGAGGACGGGACATGTCTGTTGTGTGGGTGCTGGTGGGGTTGTTTGGTGGTGGTTTTAGGTTGAGTTTGTTTTGTTTTTTTTAAACTAATAGGTTGCTCAGACAGGGCTTGCAGTAAAAACAAATAAATAGCAGTTAAATGGTAAATTCCATCAACTGTCCAACCAATCTAATATCCCTAATAGACAAGACAAAGACTCGAAATAGGCATGGGGCAGTAGAGTAGGTAAAATGTATAAAATGTATTCAGTCAAGTTTTGGGTAGTTCTGAATAACCATAGTTTAAGCAAACCATGGATTTGTGATGTTCTTGAAGTTCAGGGAGCGTGCACAGCTGTGGATCCTGGTCAGACTGGGAGGATGTTTTTTGAGTGCACACCCAAAAGGTGATCTTTCTGGTGCCAGGGTAGTTAACGCTTAGATGCAACGTCTGGGTGCCACCAACCTGAGAAGAGACTGAAAAGGCAAAATGAGTTCAGGCTATTTCCAGCTTCAGGGGAGCACTCCAAAGCCAACAAGATGAAATAGAACAGACTAGATGTGCAACTCCTAAGAAGGAAGAAGCAAATAAACAGATTTTAAAAGACAATCAGCTGGTGAGTTGTTAATACAGCAACAGGTATGTTCATACCAATGGATCATGAACTAAAGGAATAGACAGTGGTGCTACTGTGAAGAAGCAAATCTTATTACACCTTTGATACTTACTGGGGTTGCTGAATTTAAGATTTGTAAAGAAATTGCTCAGATTGAGTTGATCCTACTAGAGAACTAGGTCCAGTTTAGAGGCCCATACTTAATGTTGTAATGTTGTAATGGGGAACATCCAGATGAAAATGACGTGCCTGTAAGGAGAGGTTGAAGGCATGGGCATTTACTATGAGAAAGTGAAGGTAAGTTAGAAGTAAGAGAGGAAAGATGGTGATGTTGGTGTTGGCCTATATAGCCTTGCAGTAAGATTCCCCAGGTCCACCGTGAAAAATATAAAAAAAAAAAAAAAAAAAAAGAAAAAAAAAAAAAAGATGATAAATTTAAAGAAGGCTAGAGTGGAATTATATTTCAGTCGTTCCAGTGCTGATAGCAATGCTTAAGTAGTTACCTGAGAATATTTTGAGGATCTTTGTAGTTGAAGAACAGGTTAAACTCTTTCTTTAATTGTAGTCTGGATGTCTCTGAGTTTATTTTTTTTTCAAGGGAAGAGGTCAGGTGATAACTTTAGTTGTTCTGCAGCCCTCATCTTTGAAGTTTGGCTTCCCAAACTGAGAGTTTTACTGTTGCTGCAAGAGTGAGAATAGAAGAGCTGTTAGAAAACATTTAAATCATTAAAGCAGGTGTTATTTCATACACTAATGCTACATCTTGTGTTGGTGGCCATTTGTGTGTGTGAAGTGGCAGATGATTTGGGAATTCCATTGCTAAAATACTTCCATCACAGACAAATAGTTCAAAGTCAGTACAGTTTACGTAGAGGTGCCAGTTATGATGCTTATGGACCATGTCACTGAGGTGGTTGTTTATAACAGTGAATGCTTAATAGTCTCTGTGTCAGAAAACTACTGTTGGAAATCTTAGAGCTAAACAAACATTTTCTAAATGCATGTGGGAAAATCAGGAAAAAAATAGAACCTTCGGGGCATCCACCAGCTTTATTTTGTATTGAGTGTGATAGAAGTTCAGTTAAGCTGGCAGGCTGTCACCTATATTTCCCCCTGTGTACTTGCCTTTCAGGCACACACCAAAGAATGACACAGTGCACTACAGCTTGTGTTAGGCTACTAATCTGTGTTGCCTTGCTGAGCAATACTTTTTTTATAGGTACAGGGCCCCTTTATAGGGGGTAATCCCCCTTTAGGGATTAATTCTGCAATGAGGAGCTTCCCAGATACTGTAAGGTGTCTTTCCAGCTTCTGGCTAAGGGGCATTGTGAGAGAAAATAAGCATACTAAGTACATTCATGTACTTACTATGCGTACTGTAATGCAGTGACTTGAATTGTTCCCGTCTTAGTTTTGTTACAATAGTCATGTGTAGCACAATGAAAGAAATGCAGTATCACTTTAGCCTTTTACTTTTTAGACAGTTGAAACACATTTAGAAGCTGCAGATGTTTCATGCAGATTCACATGATGTCAATGAGATGGCTGAATAAGTCTTTAACAGTTATTACCTGATAGCCTTTGCTTCTTTAACTAAAACCAGGATGTAAATCCATGCAACAAATAAGATATCAGTCCCTGGGGAATGAGCATCAGCTTACTTGGAACAGTGCTTCTCAAGCAGTGCTCAAAATATGCATTTGTCATATAATAATGACAGTGGACCTACCTGTCCTTTTAGAAAATTGAACAAAATTTGTTAACCTTCAATGATCAGTTAAAGACAGTCCAATTGTAGTATGTTGCTATTTGAGATTCCTTTCCTCCTTAACTAAACTGTCTCTTTTGGGTCATTGCATTGTAAAATACTGAAACTTAAAGCTTTAGTAGATATATTGGATGGTGAGGGATATGATAGTGGAGGAAATAAAAGGTTGAGATTATTATAAGATTTTTTTTTTTGTTGTTGTTGAGGAAAAGAATGTGGTATACGTAGCTTGGAAAGTGTTCAACTGTCAGCGTCTTAATTCATATTCATACTGCTACAGGGGGTATTCTTCCACACTTGTGAACCTAGATTGCCATGGGAAAATGAATGCATTTTAACCACAGCTCAGTTTTGTTTAACTTCACATTATGGTGCCCTGTCCTTCATATCTTAACTGACGTTCCAGAATTTCCAAAATTACTTTATTATGATACACAAACAGTTCAAGTGGCAGTCTAATACAGCCTTTATTCTTTTCTCTTGTTTTTTTTTCACACCACTAAAAAACATGTAATGGCTTTCTGGATTCATTTAGCAGTCTCTTATTTACGCTACATACATTTTAATAGGCCTAAATGCTCTCCGGTGTTTTAAAATTTGTTGGAAATAGCAGTTTTGTTCTCTTCCAGTTCTTCAGATGTGCTTAAGAGGAAAGAGCATAGATGTGTGGGATAACCTAAAAAATGAAAGGGTAGTATTGTACAGGAAGGAAAAAAACAGCCAACATGACACTGCTGTGCTCAATTTAATAAGTGGACCAGCTGAGGTGTAGGCCATGTCAGGTATACTCCTGCTTGCATAGGTGCATACAGTTACAATTAATAGAGACCTGTGCCAATTACCACTCAGATGAGTCAGCATAGTGAGGCCTGGAGGAACTGCAACACTTGCTCCAGCCAGTCAGTGTGAGGCTCTGGGCCAACAGGTAATGGTTCCACCTCAGATGCTCAGCATCGATGTGGTGTTGGATGTCCATGTGCCAGCGTTCACCCCGACCTCTCTTACTGGCAGGGGTATAGTCAGATTTTGACAGAGGCTGCCCATCACATCTCTCAACAGTAATGTAACCATACAGTTTATCGGCAATTTCAGGGTTTGTTCTTCTGCTGCTTGTTGATCTGTGGCCTTTACTGATGCTTGCTGCAGTCAGTTCTGTCCCCCTGGCTCACTGGACAAAATTCCTCAACCCTTGATTGGGGAAGGTAGCAATGCTGCTGCTGACAGGTAGCTAACTGCTCCATGGCATTTCCTCTGTGTTGGCATTCCAGAAAGCACTGTGTGAACAAGAGGGAAAAACATTTCACTGCAGATTGTTGAGATAGTAATGGTGTTTGGTTTTCTCTTCCCAACTGTTCTGTGTGATAGTGTTTGGCAGTTTGGCCCCACATGTAAGTTTTTAGGATATAGGCAAGTACAAGTGCAGCTAACAGAAGTAGCCAACGGACAGAGTACTTTGTGCTGCAGTTCATGGAGAAAGGTCCAGCAACTCTGCTCAGAACAGCATCCATGTCCTCGGCAATGGTGGTGATGCACCTGAGGGCACAGTCCCCAGCTACTGCTGGACTGACTATCCCTGTAACATCAGAGACCTTGACCCAGAGGGAGCTCCAGAAGGACACAGCTCTGTAGGTCAAGGGCTGCAGGGAATGCCTGTGGCCTCTTGCCAAGGCTGGGGCAGCAGAGATGGGTTTCCTTGCCCACAGGAGGTGTGCAGTTGTTAAGGATCTGTGTCACCAAGTAAAGGAGCTGCAGGAGGTCAGCGGTCTGAACAGCATTAGAGATAAGGAGAAAGAGATTGACCAGATCTTTTCCAACATTGCAGCTTCAAGAGCCCAAACTACCAACTGTACTGAAAGGAGGAAGGTCAGGCAGTCTGTGCCTATCTGGGAAGTGGAGACTCCCATGATGATGAAGGTTCAAAGGTAATGGCTTCTGTCACTGGGAGGAAAGTTTCTGCTCCACCTGAAGATTTGCAGCTACAGAATAGGTTCACTGACCTCATGGCTGATGAGGAGCCGGGAGCTGTCAAATAACACATCTGTGCCATCTCAGCCACATGGGGCACCAAAAGGAAGAGGCGAGTGATAGTAATGAGAGACTCCCTTCTGCAGGGAACAGAGACCCCCATCTGCCTACCTGACTCATTCTCTATGGAAGTTTGCTGCTTGCTGGGGGCTTGGATTTGGGAGGTTGTGGAAAGAGTTCCAAAGCTTGTCCAGCCCTCAGACTATTGCCCCCTGCTGCTTTTCCATGTGAGCACCAGTGATACTGCCAGGGGTGACCTGGAAAGTCTCAGGTGTGACTACATGGCTCCAGAGGCAATGGTCAAGGGCATCGGAGCCCAGGTGGTTTTCTTAATCCTGCTGGTGAGAGGGTAGATGGATCCTGCAGTTTAACAAGTTTGCTGACAACACCAAGCTGTGTGGTGCAGTCAACACGCTGGATGGAAGGGATGCCATCCAGAAGGACCTTGATAGGCTTGAGAGGTGGGCCTGTGCAAACTTTGTGAAGTTCAACAAGGCCAAGTGCAAGGTCCTGCACGTGGGTCAGGGCAATCCCAAGCGCAAATACAGGCTGGGCAGAGAATGGATTGAGAGCAGGCCTGCGGAGTAGGACTTGGGGGTGTCGACTGATGAGAAGCTCAACATGACCCAGCAGTGTGCGCTCGCAGCCCAGAAAGCCAACTGTATCCTGGGCTGCATCAAAAGAAGCATGAACGGCAGGTGGAGAGAGGTGATTGTGCCCCTCTGCTGTGTTCTTGTGAGACCCATCTGCAGTACTGCGTTCAGCTCTGGGGCCCCCAACATAAGAATGACAAGGACCTGTTGGAGCGAGTCCAGAGGAGGGCCACCAAGATGATCAGAGGGCTGGAGCACCTCTCCTATGAAGACAGGCTGAGAGAGTTGGGGTTGTTCAGTCTGGAGAAGAGAAGGCTCCACGAGACCTTATAGCAGCCTTCCAGTACCTAAAAGGGGCCTACAGGAAAGGTGGGGAGGGATTCTTTTAACAGGGAGTGTAGTGATAGGACAAGGGGTAATGGCTTTAAACTGAACCAGGGTAGATTTAGATTAGATGTAAGGAAGAAGTTCTTCACGGTGAGGGTGGTGAGGCACTGGCACAGGTTGCCCAGAGAGGTGGTAGATGCCCCATCCCTGGAAACATTCCGGGTCAGGCTAGACGAGGCTTTGAGCAACCTGGTCTAGTGGAAGGTGTCTCTGCTCATTGCAGGGGGGTTGGAACTAGATGAACTTTGAGGTCCCTTCCAACCTAAACCGTTCTATGATTCTGTGTTGACAACAGGGTGTTGGTTTCTACAACTATGGGACCCTCTCTCTGAGGATCAAGGATTGCTGTTTGACTAAGTGGGGCAAAAGTGTCTTTGCCAGCAGGCTGGACAACCTGATAAGAAGGGCTTTAGGGTAAGAATGATGGGAGAGGGAGAAGAGGACCAACAATCAAGTGAAACGTGGTGGACTGGGTTGGCAAGCAAAGGGTCTGCTGTGAACAAAAGGGATGCTGTAATCAAGAAAACAGGGCTGAACTGGAATTGCTCCAAATGTACACACACAAATTAGGATGTGCCTACAGGATAGCATTATGTGGAAAGCTCTCACTCCCTTTCTGTGAAGTCACCATGACAAATTTCTTCTCTGGAGTACCTGTATGGCACGCCTGTGTTATAGAAGGTCAGGCTGAGAGAGCTAGAATTGGTTACCCTGGATAAAGGAATGTTTACGAGGGATTTTACACATGTAAATTATACATAAGATGGAGGGAAGGAGTGAAGAAGACAGAACCAAACTTTTCTCCATGGTATCGAGTAACAGAACAAGAGATACTGGGCACAAGCTGAAATACAAGAAATTCCATTTAAACATAAGAAACATTGGAAGGGGTTGCTAAGAGAGATTGCGATCTCTCCATCCTGAGAGATTCTCAAAACCCCACTGGACATGACCCTGAGCAACCTGCTGTGATTGAACCTGCTTTGAGCAGGGGGGTTGGACTAGGTGATCTCCAGCCTCAACAATCCTGTGATTTAAAAACTTCATTCTAGATATATGAGAGTCATCCCAATTGAAAGAAGTGTCAACTCAGCATTATGTACATGTAGCTCTGGAAGAGCTACTTGGAAACCTTTTGGTCATGAAGTTGTTCTTGTTTCTGGCTTTGCAGGAATCAGAAACTCTTGACTGAAAATTAGAGTGACTAAGAGCCATCCATGAATAATGCCAGTATGCCAGAGAATCTTTCTGATCTTTGACCTTACTTGTGTAGTTTTCAGTGCTAGCTCTGAGGCAATATAGTGGCAGGAAAATAAAATGTAAAACTGTTGAACTCCTTAGAAGCCTGAGTTCTGTGTTTTGTCACTTAAAAAGTAGAAAGACTTTCAGAAGTTGATGTAAAGATTTGTAGAGTGATGTTGCACACATGCATGCCACGGATAGGTCAAGTGCTTACTAATTATACTTTGATTTTCCTGTATTGTGTGTGTATGAATGTCTTGTTGACTTGAATGTCTGTAAACACCCGTATTGAGGCTGTTGCAAAATATGGTTAGCTTTTCCTCTTCATTGTAATAATGGGTCTTTGTATAATATGGCCTTGTGTAAGCTGACCATTGTTAGCTTGAGACTCTGGTCATTTCAAGTTGACCTTCTGCCTTGTCAATAATACAGATAGGCTGTTACATTATACACCTAGACTCCAAAGTTCAGCATACACAAACCTGGCAAATAAAACCAGTCTATTACGGAGGACTGTAATAAAGAAGAATTTTATAGAAATATACTTGTGTATTTAAGCGGTCTACTAACTTGCACTAATTTTTCCCTCCTTCTTCTCTGTAGAATGTGTATGTAAACATAAACCGCATCATGTCAGTAGCAAATCGCCTGGTCGAGTCTGGCCATTACGCTTCACAGCAAATAAAACAGATTGCTAGTCAGTTGGAGCAAGAATGGAAGGCGTTTGCTGCAGCCTTGGATGAACGTAGCACGTTACTGGATATGTCCTCCATCTTCCATCAGAAAGCTGAACAGGTTAGTGAATGGGGAGGGCGCCAACAGATGTTTCTGTGCTCGAATGGTGAGTTGTAGTCTTTGCTTTTGATTCAGACAGAAGTACAAGAGAGAGATTGAAAAGGTCAGTAAGAAAGCCAGAGCATTAATTTCTGCTTATTTCAGCTGTTACTCAAACAAAAACTTGTTCCCCTCAGGACAGCTCACTGGCCTTATATTCTCTACAAAACGGCTTGCCCATATCAATGCAAGACAAAACTTAGCCAAATTAACTGTATGAATCAAAATGATGTGGACATAACTGCTTAACTATGCGAAGCTTGTAAGTTGAAAGAAAGAAAGAAAGAAAGGAAAGATTGTAGTTTAGTCAGTATCAATATAATGCCTTTCCTACATCCAGAAATCATCACTTGTTCTATTGTCCTCACTACTCTACCCCAATCAGTCCTCGAACGTCAAGATTTAAGACATAGTCATTGCATATAGAAAATGAAGTTGAACTGGCCTGAAAGTTGAGAAGTTAATTAACTCTCTTCTGAATCTGAAATTGTGGTGGGGGAATGTTTACTTAGTATCCCATAAGAGATTCCTCCTATATTAAACAAAATTTTTAGCTTTAGGCCTATACCAATTATTTTAATTAAGTCATTAACCATGTGTAACTGCCAGAGAAGAGGTATATGTAGGGGAAATAGGAATAAATATCCTCAAGTTAATAGTCTTGATGGTGAAAGCATGTTTTCCCCTCGAGTGAATTCAGTTCTGAAGGAGTTGCTATGTGTGTGCTGTTGAGTCACCCATTGGTACTATAGACTGACTGTTCTGTACATCTCTGGTGAATTTGGAGAGCAGAGGTTCTTGGATGGTTATGGCTGACTGAAGCTCTGGTGTGCTGTCTGGCTGCTCTAGATACATTTCTTTCCATTTGCCTTACTAAATTGGATCCAAGAAAAGGTCTCATTTCTGATGTAACTTTAATTTGGAATAAATGAAGGAATCACTTNCCCCCCCCCCCCCCCCCCGATTTCTACTACACAGATATTCAACTTCATAAATGTCCAGGAATTAGCAGTGTGAACATATTAAGATGCAAATACACATTGCTTTTCATTATGTTAGTGGTGACATTGGTTGAACTGTCCTTAGACAGACTAAGGTAAAGTATATAAACTGATGCCACTATAATATGTATTTTTAGCAGGTTTTACAGAAAAGCCACGTAAAAAGAGATGAAGGAATTGTTTTGTGGTATGAAAGTCACCAACCAGCTTGAAGCATTTGATAGACACAGTGTGGTACCTTATGAGTATTGATGCTTTTATAATCGCTTGGGTTATTCAGCTTTCCATTTAAGCACTGTCAGCCATACCTGTAGGAGAGATGGTGAAACGTGAACAGATACCCTGCCTCAAATGCTGTCCTTTTTCATAAGAAAATGATGTTCATCAGAAGTCAGGGGAGTAAATTTTGTGTGTTTGTGCTGGGCAACTGTGGTAGGGGTTGGTGTTACCTTCTTCAGCACTAAATGTAAGTGTAAACAGGAGGAGAGAGAAGAATGAGAGAAAATAGTGCAGCATCTGCTGGGATTAATTTACTTTTTAATTGCTCCTTCTGCGGTTTTCATTTTGTGATTAACTGTGATGGATTGTCCTAGTTGCTTTGTAAGATACCTGGCTGTGATATATATTAGCTGTTTCATTAGCAGTGGGGAGTGAGTTCAAGGAAAGAGGGTTTGGAATGAGTGGAATGACCCCTTTAGAGACTGGCAGTGCTTGACCTACGTCAAAAGATGATTAAAAAGTATGCGGCCAAAAGAAATAACATAACTTTCTTGAATGTGTGTGTTTCCTTGCAAATGACAGGTAAGTGTCGCTGCCTGCTGTCAGACACAGTGAAGACTGCACCCAGCTATCGGTGCCCGCTGACTGGTGCGAGAGGTGTGTAGCTCTGTGGTCCTACATGGAGCTTCTTTTAATATTCAGTGCTTAACGTTAGAGATTTTTAAAGTTGCCCTTTGATGAAATGAAAATTAAGTAAGTATCTCAGAGTTAAGTACTCCATCTCCCTTCCTCCCAGCTTTCAAACAATGATGGAGTACCAGAAATGGTCTGTGGATTACTTCTTCCTCAAAACACTACTTGTGCTCCAGGAATTAAGATACGTACGATGAGAGAAATGGCCTGGTCTCGTAAAACTTTTGAGACTTGAACTTGGCATGAATAGAGGACAAATTTAGTTTGCAGATACTACATGTGCTTGGCTGTACTAAGTTTAACAGCTATGAAAACTCCTAGAAAAAGATACTTTTTTCCTCTTTTTCTTTCTTAGCATAACAAGGGTATAAAATTTATGCCCCCTAGCTGTCAAAAATAAGTTGACAGAACTGCTGTGCACACAGCTGTGATGGCAGTTTCTTGTCTGTCAAGACAGCTTAAGCTTCAGAGATAACTTAAATTGTCTGCAGAAGAGGTTCTGTCGCAGTATCCTCCATTTCCCCTGAAAGGCTTGACTTGAGCAGCTATGCTGACATAGCTGTGCGTTCAAAGTTCAGCGTTAGTCCTAAGAGACCCCCGCTTAAGTTGTAAATCCCTTACATGCTTGCTGCTGTAGTAGCTTACCAAATGGATTTAGTGCTTCTCTGTGTGTAGAAGTTAGTGCTTGGGGACTGAGGTGTGAATTTGCTGTGCTCTAACGCTGCTTTGCCTCCTTGATGATCTCTTTCCAGCAAAAGACAACTATGGAGTGTTTCAGTGAACAGTTCACCATTAATTCTTTGTGTGGGGTGTGTGTGTACACACGTGCAAAGTAACTTGGTTTTCTCTGAAGATCTGAAAAAGGTGAGGTGATACCTCATGATACCATGAGTATCCACACAGGGAGTTGATCGGTAAGAGCTGATGGTCTAGACTTGGAAGTTGTAGTGTGTTTTACCTCTTTGGGTAGACAAGACCTTAACTGGCTTTCATGCATCTGAAATGGTAGGTGCAGGGTGAAGTAAGCTTTTTCTTAGCTGTAAAGTCAAGAAAAGGAGCAAGAGTAAACTTGAAGCATTGGTATTGCCAGCAGTTTAATTGGTTCTGAAGGCTGCCAACATACAACTAAGCCTGCCTGTCTGTGAACGGCTCAGAGAGTTCCATATAACTAAAAGCACAAGTATAGTCAGACTTGAATATTTGTTACTATTCTGATACAAGCTTCATTTTGGTTGGTTCAGAGAGAAGTACATTAAATGTTAAGAAAGTCTTTTCAGTGGCTGTCACACAGATGCCACTCCTTTTGTATATTACCAGTGTGTATGTATTTATTGATAGAACCCAAAATCAAGCAGAATGTTTTCTCTCTGTTGCAGTACATGAGCAATGTGGACTCATGGTGTAAAGCCTGTGGTGAGGTGGAGCTTCCCTCAGAACTGCAAGATTTAGAAGACGCCATCCACCATCATCAAGGGATATATGAGCATATTACCTTGGCTTACTCTGAGGTAAGGGTCTTTCTTGTTTCCTTAGGTTGCTGACTTGATAAAATGGTGTAATATTGTTTGGATCGTGAACTGGCATCACTTGTTGCATAGTGTGTTAGTTGGAAACTCAAGTGCCAGGCTTATTTTTTAATTTGGTATACTGGACTTTGCTACTATTGTTCAAAAGTTAAGTGTTATCTCTTCTCTTTAATCTTCTGAAAGAAATTTAAAAGGCAAGATGGAACCATGTGTGGTACAAACAACCCATGCAGTGTACCAAGTATGTTTTAATTTACATTTGCATATTACGGTCTTTTAATAGCAGTATGATACTATCGTTTAAACACTTACTTGAAGGGAAGCTAGCTGGGTATTCTTTGGGAAAGTATTTTGTTGGCATAGATTGCTTTAAGTGTGTTTTGAAAATGCATCTCTGAAATTGCCTCACAAAAAAAGCTTAACCATCAAAGGACATCACTTGACAAGCCAGCAGGTAATATACTCAGTTCTGCCAACCTCAAAGATGCTTTAATGAGCCAGCGAGCCTATGTAGTCAGCGTTCGTAAGATTAGCGTGTGCTGTGCTGCTGCTCCAATCTTGGATTCTGCACACAATGAAGTGATAATATTTCTCAGTGTTTCTAATAGTTGTATTTACAACTTATGAAAAAATGCTTATTCTGAAGGTGGCCTAGAAAGCAATGACTAAAGTATCTAGTTTTTCTTCAAATTTTGAGTTCTCTCATGTACTTTAACTAGCTGAATTGAAAATCAAATGGGTATTGACTTCACTACCAGCTAGCACACATTTTCTGTATTTCCTGTTGAGCTTTTCTTGCTGTCTTTTCCCAAGGTTGTTCTCATCACAGGGTGAAACTATTTTTGCTGTTAAATTGGACTGATGTTATTCTGGATTAAATACAGCAGTTTCTGTTCTCACGAAAGTTGCATAAAATTACGCATTTGATTAAATCACTGTAAAAAATGGTTGGTGGACAGAGGACAGCTTAGGCTACAGCTTGCACCTTCTTTTAAAAGGAGGTCATGTGGGATTGAGTTAGGGGTTGTGTTTTATACATTACATTAAAGATAAAACTACTTTCTGATGAACCAGCTCTATTATGGGCAACTGAATCCTAAGTCTGGTCACGTTTCATTTAGCAGGAAAGGAGAGTAAGATTAATACTGATGATCAGTCCTATTGTTAATATATCAAAACTGGGTTTTTTGAATACCTGCCATCCTAGGGCTTGCATAAACTTTTATTACCATGAGTCAGATGTCCAGAGTTCACATGAGTTGGTCTTCCGTGTAAAATATGCACTGATACCCCCATTCCTGATAAATGCCACCTTACTATGTCAACTGATCTAATGACATACTGAAGCATACCTTTGGTGATAAAAGTTGCAGTCTTACTACACATACCTGTTTTAACTCATTCTTGAGAGCATGTTTTGTAGGAAGGTTTCTTTTCTTCATTTATAACCTCTTTTCATTGAGAGGATCCCTTTGTAAAACAAGGGTCAGGGACATAGCACGTTTGCAATAGATTTATGTGAAGAGAGGCAATCGGGGGTGCTTGTTCCATGAGAGTGCAGCAAGGAATTAGAAGGCTAGGCTCTCTAGAAAAATGGTTATAAAGCTTTGAGGTTAAAATAGCGGTTTTTTTTTTTAAATTTGGTTTTGTTTCATTTGGATTGGGTTTTTTGTGGTGTTTTTGTTTTGTTTGGTTTTTTTCCACCGGGGATGTGACTGGATTAGAGCCTGCTGTTAAGTGTAAATAAGTACCGTGGATTACCATGTTAAATACTGTTTGCTTCCTGGTGATGCATAATGAAAATAAATTAGATGGGTAGATTATAGGATTGCTCTGGCAAATACCTTGAAAATTTTATTTAGGATTTCAAAGCTGTAGCTTTTGACTTTGTGATAGCTAGACATTTTAACAAAACCTTCATTGGTACTGCTCAAAAAATCCCAACCAAACAGTACATGCCTTTCTTCTGATTTCAGGTCATTACTTTTCCCCATCTAGTACAGTAATAGCTTTGTTTTTAGCAACCAGAATTGGTACAGAAGTAATAGTTGTGTGTGTATGTACAAGTCGTGGTCCTCCTCTGGACGGAAGGTTTTATTTTGCCTTATTTAAACATGCATTCCTTTTTGAAGATTGATGGAGTTGTCTTTCTGTGTAAAGATATTACAGAATTATTGCTTATCATTATTAGATGTATGACTCCATTTCTGTTACAGCACGGAGCTCCTTTCATTTTGCGATGAATGAACAGTGGGGGAGAGAGAGAGGAACACTGGAAATTACACCACTTTGTCATTCATTTTAGATTACAATGTCTTGACAACATGACTTGGTTGCAAAGTAGAAGACAGTAATTTTAAGAGAGTAAATGCTTTTAAGACTAGACAGTCTGATTTTACTGAGGATAATTACTGTATATTGCTAGAAAAGTAACTTCCTAGCTTACAAGCTTAGATAACTGGTGTGCTTGAAAATCCAATAGCTGTGCCTTAAATGAATTTTATATATATAAATGAAGTTATATGTCTTGCTGAAATCTTAAGGTAGTCACGCACTGGGGAGGAAGAAAAGTTTACTGTGTTAACTCCAGAGAGGAAACGTGCATGATCATTTGCTTGTAAAGCTAATAAACTGATCAGATCAAGGGACTGTCATAATTAATTATCTTTTTCCCTTAAATGTCATGGACTCTGGATAGATAACTGAAGTCCATTATTTCGAAATATGTGAAAGGCTTGTATTGGATAATTGCTTTGGATACAGAAAAGAAAAAAATCATCATTATGATAACTACTATGGACTGTACTCTTTTTCTGCCTGACTTGACTTTATAGGAGCTACTTTTCCAATTGAGTTTCACTCTCTGTGTTGATACTTATTACTAAAATGACAAAGCTTAAACTGGAACTGAGAAATAGACTCACTTGTAAACTAATTATTAGAAAAGAATTTTCATTCATATCCGTTTGACTACTGAATAGCAAAATTAAAGTGTGCCTAGATTTAGTGAGAATTGTTGAAAAGAGCCACTGAGGGAAGGCCTTCACAAATTTTCCGTTTCAGTCATGGTGTTGATTTGATGGATTCAGACTATTGTTTACACTCTGGTCTTGTGGTTCCTGATGAATTTTTCCTGCCTGTTAGATGAACTATTAGAAAAGTTCTTTACAGATAGCTGAATGATACTAAATTTTAACAGTTCTGAGCTTCATGCTAAAAGTGACAGAATAGTTAAACGCCAATGAAAAGTGCTTTCAAGAGTCTTGGCAAGTGCTAAATGTTACCAGTGACCAGATAAGACGGGATTATTGGTTTTTAATTAGTATGCAAGGTAAATCTGAATATTTTTGCTGTGGTTTGAATTGGAGAAGACGACAAATAGAAATGACTAATGTTTCTTGTCAGCGTCAGTAGCTAAGCACATTTTGGGAAAGAGTATTTTTCTGTGCTGCGTGGAAAGGTTTTAAGTGATTTAATCAGGTTTAAGTTTGCCATAACAGCAGTTTGCCTTTGGCTTACCAGTAACAGTAATAGTTTAGAAGTCGTAAATCTTGTTGGATCAAATACTGTCCTAAGTTTATATCTGTTGGTCTAAATGTATTAATCAAATTAATATTGACCTATAGAAAGTAACCTCCCTGTCACCTTTACAGCAAATGAAAAAAGAGGTGCTCCTCGGAGGATAATTCTGGGCAAATGCTTACTTTTAGGTGCTTTGCTGACTAGAGAAAGAGCTGAAGAATATTTATTCTAAGTTAGACTTGACCTGTTTCAAAAAAAAAACAAAAACAAATCACTTTAATGGGAAAGCACTCTTAAGATAATTGAAAAATTGAAAGACAGGCTGTTATTTAGAAGAGTGCTACTTCTTAAAATTGTCTTACATAGAGGGAGAATATACAATTTTTTTTTTTTTTTTTTCTTCTGTAACAGCTACATGTAACCATGCCTGGAATAAAAAAAACTTCATCACTGCTCCCCAGGTTCTTAAAGACATCTAAAATGGGGAGAGGGGGTGGGGAATGAAAGAATGGACTAACAAACTTTTGGCAAGACAAGTAATCCTTCGTCCTTTATGATGGTCAGGTGAGCCAAGATGGAAAGTCCCTGCTTGACAAACTTCAGAGACCTTTGACTCCTGGGAGTTCTGATTCCCTCACCGCTTCTGCCAACTACTCAAAAGCAGTTCATCATGTTCTGGATGTCATCCATGAAGTACTGCACCACCAGCGCCAACTGGAAAATATTTGGCAGCATCGAAAGGTCCGCTTGCACCAGCGGCTTCAGCTATGCGTTTTTCAACAGGATGTTCAACAGGTAGGTTTTATTTGATGCTGTCTAAATGCCTTTGTACTCTGGCAGCCTGTGATTTGAAGCTGGTTGCATTGACAGGTGGATTTTGATTGCTAACCCATATGTTCTTTCATTCAACAATTGAGTAGTTGCATGGGATTTACTGATTGATTCCAAATTCTGTGTGTTCTCAGAGGATATTAGCTGTTCAGGGTAGAAACTATATTTGTGAGTTAGCTCTACTTCAGTTTTTTCTTTTTTTAAATTAATTTCATTATTTACTTTAAGTCAGGATGAAAAAGATTGTTCTTATAGATAGCTCTTGTGAGCTTGTGCTGGAAGCTGATGTTCACATTCTAGGTAAAATTCTGGACTTGAAGTGTCAGAAAGACTTGTAGGAGTAACATGCAAAAAATTAACAGTGTTACTCTGACAAATTTTTAGTTTCAGATCCTCTGTGATACATAATTGACTTAATGGGATTTCTTTAAAACCTGAGTAGTATACTAAAGGGGGTATAAAAATTACAGATAATATTACTTTCTGACAATGACGCTGTTCTTGAATTAATGGTTATTAGCTGCCGTATTTTTACTATTACCGTGACATCTGTAACAGTTAGTAGTTAAGTACAGGCATTAATATCTCTGAGATGGTTTTAGCTTAAAAAGGCAAAGCTGTACCAAATTCCTTTCTTGATAGATTTTTAATACACAGAAAATGTTTGCCTTAGGCTGCAATTGACAGAGACATGAGTAATTTATTCCTTAATAGCTCATCTTCATAAAGAGGCAAAGATGGCCAGTATTTGCTGATGTTCTTTCATTTCAGTGTAAAAGAACACAAATAAGGAACTTCCGAGTAGGGTTTTTAGATAGCCAGTCATACACTCTGGTTAAACTGATCTTGTATCTTCCAAATTAGTTGCACTTTAAGCCAAATTTCTTGTACTTACCTGTTTTGAGAAGATGCTGGATGCGAGCAGTTGAGAGTGAAATAACCCGGTTTCCATTATTTGCATTAGTTGAAAAAGATACTTAATTCAGGCACATGGTGAGGAGAGTGAGCAATCTTGTTAGCTCAACTTTCTTCTATACGCAGTGCCTATCTCTTCGTCTAAGCTAAAGAAAACAACTTAAAAATACTTAAGCGGTAAATGAAGTGCAAAATTCTTAAAACTTCATTACTTAATTTTTGACGTAAAAAGAGGCATATATTGAAAGGCAGGCAGTTACCCAGCTTCTCAACACTCACGTGACAAAGCATGCAGAAAGGCATGAAAAATGTTAGCTGACAAAAAAAGGTGAAAGAAAGCAGAGTCAATGTCGTGAATGGTCAGGAAGGACATAAAGAACCAAACTGAAAACACTCTTATGCCATTGTATAAATCCAGTTTACTACATCAATAGTAGCTAGTCAGCAGGACTGGTGCTGGTACTTGCATGAGTAGTGCATGAGTGTGCATGAGTAGTGCATGAGTGAAGGGCACTTGTCAAAACTGATGAGGCGCAGTCCACAAATGAATCGCCTCTTAAAAGGCTTCACGAGGAATCCTCAGAAACTGAAATTAGCACAGTGGTTTGCTTCTCGTAAGGAAAAATGTGGGTACTCTCAGCGGTAGCCTAGTGCCAACAACTGCGGATTGGATCCTGGAACCTTCTCCTCTAGTTTGAATTCGATTCAAGTAGGACCTGCTTAGGCAATGTAGGCCGAGTTATCTCCTGAGGTTATTTGCCAGATACATAATTCAAGTTTCAGGCCTGTAGGCCAGGCTGCAGGCAGTTTATTTCCTGGGGGAAGGTGTTCATTAAAATGCTACAGAGAGTCTTACTGTGCTGTTCCTACTCTTTGCCTTTATTATCTTGGGAGTCATAAAATGTTTGTAGGAAATTCTCATTTTGTGCTCCTTCTGAAGTCATAGCTTGTAGAGTAGAGGAGTTAGCTCTGAGCCTGCTTTGTTCTTTGAAGTTGGCAAATAACCCTTCATTAGACTCAAGTCATTATAGAGTCACCACCAGGTTCTTCAGCAAGAAGCTGGATTTTCCTTCTCTATATGAGACCTGTCAGCCCTTGGAACTGGTGCATTTAACATCAAATAGTCACAGACTTAAAAAAACAAAGCAGGCAGGTTTACCTGTTTTTATAACTTCCAGTGTCAAAAATGTGTTACCCAAATCATGCATGTGGATTGTGAGTATACCAGAATTTTTCAGTATGAACCAATTGGCTCAAGAGGGTTAATCCATCTAGGCTCATTACTCAGTACGTGCCTTACCTACTGGTTGGAGAAATTTCTTTCTCCCTGTTCATGCCTCTGGTTTCTCTATAGGCTTTGCAAGACAGATCTTTCATTGAGATACCAAGGTACGCTCTTGACAGTTTGAAGCTGTGGCCTTTGGTGCTAACGCCCATCTTTATCAATCACTTTAGATTTCAGGCTAGATCTTACATACAGAGATGCAGCTCCTGCTTGCCATGTTCCGAAGCCCTTCTCTTAATATGCGGTAGTTATCACTGCCAGAGACTGGATCGTCCTTTGGTTTACCCCTGTAGTGGCTGTTAACATCCACGTTGGAGGCTTCTGAAATGTTGCATGTGGAAGTATAGCGGTTTGTTATGTTACTTTAAATTAACTTTCAGATAATGGTGTATTTTGGGCACTGCCTTATGAATCACAATGTGAAATGTGGTTAATGTTGCCTTTCGTAATACAGCTTTTCGTACTTATATTTTAGCGCAGATCATGCTGTAAGACAATGATAATTCAAGATCCATACCAGAAAAATTAATCTAATACTCAGGAGCAGATGCCTTAAAGATAACTGCAGGCACATAATGGTATTTCCCTGGAATAGCCTTGTTTTGGCAGATTGTAGCTCCCTCAGCTTTCAAAATCCATCGGGGAAAAAAAGTGATCTTGAATAATAAGGATTCTTTTTTTTCTTGAAGAACAAAAACTAAACCACCTTACCAGATCATCTTAATTTATCTGAGAAAAGTTAGGTCTTTAATTGAATAATCATTGACACCATTCAGTGCATGAAATTACTTGGTTTTGAGGTATTGATTAAATTTATATCCCAGACAGTTCTGGAATGGTTTATGTAAAGCTCCAAAGCAACTTTCTAAAATACTTTAGTTTTCATTTGCATATTCTCTTGGGCTTCTTAGTCTTTGTTCAAACCTTTAAAAAAAATCAATTAAGATTATCTAGCATCATTTAGAAACTAGCATGAAAACCTTTTTTAATTGTTGTCAGTAAAGTTAAATGTGGGGTTTTTTTTCATGTCAAAATAAACAAAGCGCAGAGCTCTTCCATTGTTTGTAGTTAAATTGTACATAGTGGCAAGCAACCAAGCGCATTGTAAGTGAATTTATAATTGTCCTTCAGCATGAGTCTGTGATTTCTTCCTCTTCCCTCTGCCATCATAGTTTTCTGCTGGAATAATGAAACAAATAATTTCATGGAAGTGTTAAGTGAGTGACAGAGCTGAGTAGGAGGAGGGAACTGGCTGTGTTGAGCTGGTACTTCATTTTGTGTTACTTCTGCCATAGAAAACTGGTTGGGTTTTCTTCTTCTCTCTTACATGTTCAGTATTGGGAAAGTGTTTCTAGTGGAGCTTTCCAAATCAACAAATCCACTGTGGTGCTAGCTGTGTAAGAATTATCTGCTAATTTCTTGGATCAAGTAGTAAGGAAAGTGGCACATTAAATATTAAAAATAGTAGATATAACATGTGAATTACAGAAATCTGAAATATGAAACATGAAAACCTATGATAGTCTTAAACTGAACAAAATTTGGAGTTTGACCTTAGATAGCAGAAGCATGCCAGGAGATCTAGTTCCTGGTTACTTTGTATATTAACACCAAAAAAGGAG
>VYZV01027291.1:11924-28876 GCA_013401275.1 Pandion haliaetus | reverse complement strand
CTGCTACTATTATTATTTATTTTTATTATTATTATTATTATTTTCAAAAGCATGTTTCAGATGTTGAGTCACAGAAGAATGAAAGCTCTCCATTGAAAGTAACTTAATTCCATGGGATTCTAGGATTCAAACTTTTGTGCAGCCCCTACCTAAGAGAGGATGGAGATGAATTAAAAGCCCTGCTTCCTGACTTTAAGCCTGGGGAGCTCCCAAATCCCCACAACAGTCTGATGGGGGGGGAAGCAGAGGACTCCTAAGAAACCAGGTGAGCCAGCAAACTGGCCAGCCTGGCTTTGGGTTTTTATTTTAAGTACAATTGAGTTTCTATATTCCCTCCTGTTCTGAATCACTGATACCGACACTTTTTCTGTAGGAAGACTCTGGTTTTAGCCTTCAAGTGTTTAGAACTTCAGAACACACTTTTCTGTGAAAAAGGTCAGGCTGAAAGACATTGAGATACTAAGGAGTACAGGGAGCATAACAAGAGGAAGTTGGTTTGGGTGCCAGCCTGGAAAAGGGGGCATGAGGTGAAGAACAACTATGAGAAGCTGAAGGCTAGAATCCTCCCCATTAGTAACACGCACTGTCTGTCCTGTCTTAATGATTGGTATGAGGAAACATCTCTAAGATTCGTCACGAAAGATCTCATTAAGGTAGGGTTGATACAGTGGTCCTTCAGTCAAAACAGAAGGTGCATTATTAGAAAAATTCTGAAGTGACATGCAGGAGCTCAGCTGTGACACCTACTATGGCGGGTGCATCAGAAGTGTGTTTACAGATTGCCTGTTTAATGGATGATTAAGCTCCTAATAAAATTTTATTGTAAGTACAATCTTAGAGCACTACCATGACTGAGGACTTGAAATAGCATCAGAAAGCTTCCTCACTATTGATTTCCTACAAAATTTTCCAAAATAGTAAGCATTGTTAGTTTTGTATATAGACATGCTGGATTTTCCATGTGCATGCCTAATACTTCATTTTTAGTAAAATCTGTAATATTTTCCATGTGGAAATACTTATTTTTCTGGGTCAGACAAGCAGGAATCTTTCTGCAAGACACTTAACAAAACCTGAATGATCTCATACTTAATACTGTGTTATTTGAGCAAAGAAGAAAAAAATGTTTGAGTAACCAAAGGGGATGAAGTGTGTAGAACTGTTAGTGTGATGTTAAAAAAGCATCCTGTTAATTTGCATTATACTTTAAAGTAGAAAGTTGTAAAGCAAATCCTTAGCAAAAACTTCCCCAAAGTGAATGGTACTAGAGTTTAAAATCATCTCTTTAGGGGATGGGTGGAATTTCTATTTTTGGAGATACTGGAAACTTAGACTGGTCAAAGAACTTAAATATACTACAGGGGACTATCTTCCACTGACAGAAGGATGGACAAAATTATCTAATAAGTATTTTTTTTCATCTCTAACTCTTGAATGTGTAGTGATTGCCAAGAGAGGCACACCCTCTGAGTTGTTCCTCTTACTTGCTCTAAAACTGAATTTAAGCAGGCCCCAAAAGGCATTCCTGTTGTTGGTGTTATAAGGGAGATTATGTTCCAGTATAAGACAGCAATCTGCAGTCCTTGTTAAAGCATGAATAACTTTTGGCTGATTTATTCTCTACCTACATTTCTGGTTGGTCCAGGTCTTTGTTGTGTTTTGTTTTGGGGTTTTTTGTTGTTGTTGTTGTTTTGNTTTTTTTTTTTTTTTAATAGGACCCTGGGCATAATCGGGGGTTTTCAATCAGCTCTAGTCAGAAGTCGAGAGGAAGCAGCGTCAAGTGAACTGTCAGTGGCATGGCAGTGTTTCGTCAAATGCAGGCAGCCAACAGTAATGTTGAAATGTTCCTCATCGAAGGCTAACTCCTGATTTTGAGGGGAGTGAAAATTATTTCTTTTTTTCTTCCCTTCTGCTTACTCCCTCATTCTGTTTTTTAATGTGAATGAGGTGCCAGTTCCTCAGCAGCATTCAAAGAGATGTTAAAATAAGCTGCATGTCAAATACAAAAGATGTTCCAGAGTCAACGGGCTGTGGGCTCGAAAATGATTCACTTTAAAATTCATGTGAAACGAAGGCTTGTTTCTCTTTATTTAGCACTTTTTGCTACCACTACCGAAACACTAGATGGTTAAAACTTAGCCAACTAATAATCCTCCCTAAATTCTGATGTATTGACATTGGTACTACACATACAGACTCTGACTTGCACCCATTATTGTAAAATTGTGGTGTTCTTTTCATGTAAAGCCTGTTTGGTTCACTTTCTACTTACCCCCTTTTTTTTCCTTTCTTTTTTCCCCTCTCCCCATGATCATCTTTGTATCCATGAGACCATTTAGTCAAAGTGTCAAGACTCCAAATTTTGACATAACTGATTCACTTATGGGAACGGATTTCCAGCTTAGAAGCACTGGATGCAGATCAATAGGGTTGTACGTCCCCATGCATTTTTGTATGGAATTCTAAGGCAGTTTCTCCTGTTTCAACTACGATCGATGTCTGCTTTTTGACAGTAGTCTATGCTCAAAAAACTTGAAAGGTGTATGGCAAGAATTAATTAGTGGGATCTTTTTCCACAGGTAAGTTCTTTTCTCCATGTGCAGACTGCATCTGAGTAAAGAATCCAAGTCGTCTTGGTGCAACAGACGCACAAGAAACATTCTTCCAAACCCCACTGGAATACACCTATCATTTCCCTACCACCACCAGTTCCCACCTCCTTTAAGGTTATTAAAAAAGGTTATGTATTTGAACTGGTTCTTAACTTTACCCATGAATGGCTGTAATACATCAAACTAAAGGTCCACGTCTTACAGTATCTTGTGGCCATCACCAGATGCATAAAGGAACGGGACTGTATGCTTAAAAAGTTACCTTTACCTTCCCAGTTGTCTGGGCCTATTTGATGTCTGGAACTGAAGGATGCATCAGAACCAGTGCTTAATAGTCACTGATGGACTTTTCCTCCCCTAGTTAGGCTAGCTACTTTTTGAACCCATTTATGCTTTTGGAATGTATGCCAGATCCTGTGGCAATGACTTACGCAATTTAATTGCTCCTTAGATGAAAAGTACTTTTGCTTTTTCATTTTAAGTGTGTTGTCTGATGCTTATACATGATAGCATCCACTGTATTTAATGAGTAATCCAGCTTAATTTAATGATTTGTATACCTCTGTTCATCTCCCTCCATCCATGTGTGTCTCTCCCCCCTCCATAGTGCAATAAACTCCAGTTTGTATGAAGTTCAGTCCATACCTACACTCATTTCTGTTGCTGTATTTATTGTCGGTAGTACTCATTTCTGCACTAGTCTCTTAAATTTAACCTTTGACTTTTCTATGATGTGTTGCTTCATATGCTTTCTAAAAATATGGTGTTTGGCTTTTTCTGAAGAAGATGTAGAGAAGGTTTCTCAACAGGAAGACTAGGAAAGCGATGGGATATGTTGATGGGGAAGGTGGTAAACTCTCTGTTACAGAGAGTCTTTCGGCATTTTGGAGAAGAATGCCTGTTAAAGACTCAAGTATAGTTGATCGTGCTTTGGGGCACAGAGGAATGGACTAGGACTTCTTAAAGCTCTTACCAGGCTGATTCTTTTCTCCTGGGATTTGGGGAGGGTGTCCTAGTGGAGATACTCTGAGGAAGTGTTAATTTGTTTCAAAACTGTGTTGAATTTGTCACCTGAAGGCTCTTTGTCCCTTTAGGAAACTGGCATAAGCAGCTTCAAGGGAGAACTGCTCTTTCTTGCCTAACTTTCTGTTTTCTAACTGGTGGCTGCCCCTTGGGACCAACTTTTTCAAAATCTTCACATTACTTCCTCCAAGCATTGTTTAGAAGTAAGCAGAGAGTTGGGAAAGGCAGTAGTTAGTACAGCACACCTATTTGCTGTGATTTCTATTCCAAAGAGCAGTTACTATCTACCAAGATAAATATTTATATTATATTTCAAATCTGCTTGGAAGAGAAATTTTAGTGATAAGGCATGTGTCTGCTGTTAAGGTTTTGAGAACTGCAACCCCTTTTGAAGCAGCATCTAGGTTGTGATCGTTTCTAAGTACAGGCAGTTCACCATCCAGTTTAGAGAAAGAGAAGTCTGATGTGCCTGGGCCTGCGTTACGCGGAAGATACTCCTGGAATTCATAAACAATGCTTCACATGTGAGATAAAGTTTTCATTAAAATGGGAAACTTCTGTTTCGACCATCTGCAGCTGGGTGCGGCTCTCTGGGTTGATGAAGTAGTTGTTGTTCGAGGAGTGCCTTAAGGCTCTGCAGCCTTGCCCCTTGGAACACGTGTGAGCTGCAACCGTGGAAGTCAAAGCACCAAAGCACGGATCAGAGCGTGTTCTGGGCCAGCGTGGCCTGAGCCAGTGATCTGGAGCATTGAGTGGTGCGCTCCCCACTGAAAAGGGTGGGCTTATGTTAGTCTCTGCAGGCTTTCCCAGAGAAGCTGGGGAGGACTTCTCCACCCCTCCAAGCAGTTAAAAAGATGAAGGTTAAGGAAGGGCTAAGGTGCACATAGTCAAAATCAAGGAGCAGCATGGATTTAATTCCTTACATAAAAGGATCATAATAAATGAAGGGGGAACTCCCCCCAAATACATGAAAGCTGCACTGAGACATGAAATCTGTCCTGGGCTTGCTTGGTAATTTGCTTGAGACCCTGGAGGAGAGCTCTTATTTCCTGCCCCTTAGTTGAGTTTTAGGGAGGGCTTGGATTTAACTTTTGTGGATATTATTATGTTAATTAGAGGTGTGATACTATATATATGGCAAAGAAAGCACATTTGCATAGGCTTAATTTATCTTGGCAAGCAGTGTTTTTACCTGATGTAATTAAGGTTGGGAGAAGATGGAAGGGCAGAAGGGAAAAGAGAAAGGTGTAGTTTACATTGTCAAGAATTCTTTTTTTTTTATAGTCTGCAGTACAAACTTATCAGGAGACCTGATGTGGTGACAAGCAAAGCTTCTTTAGTGTAGACTTGGCTTCAGTCTGTTTTCTCCAGAGGTTAACATCCTTCTATGCTTTCTTGATGAGTCTGTTTTGAGAACCATTCTAAGGCATGAAAACCCAAGGTTAGGCTCAAAAAGAGCACCCAAATTATAGCAAATGTTTGGAACCAGTCCTGTTTTGAATTAATGAGAAAGATAGAGATGCAGGCAGCAAGTTCTAAGCTTTAAGAGTTGTTGAACATCTCTGTTCTGTGGATCATAGTGCTCTCAGCACATCGGGTAGACGGCTTCTCCCATTCTGTTTTTCGCTTTGATCCAAGTCTCTTGCAGGACTGCTGATCTGCATTTGTTAATCCTGTCATGTATTGGGACAATACTCCACACTCACACTCAGCCATAGCTGCCTTCTAAGTCTTTCTCTGTTGCTGCTGTTTCACAAATGATGATCCACTTGACACGTGAATTTTGGATACCTCACTTCTGTAAGGATGGAGAGAAGTTTTCTCCTTCTGTGCCTGGTCACTTTCTACCTTCCTGCTTGGTGTGTGGATTTGATGTTAAGTGTTTCTACCAGCAGCTAGGACTTTCTCACCTCTAATAATACACATTTGAAAAGGCTTCTGGCCATGCCTGTAGTGATTTTTCCAGAATTTAAATAGGGCAGTTAGCAATTAATTAAATGTTTAGGCTGATCTTTATTCTAGTTGTGAATATATAATACTTATTCCAAGGAAGAATAAATAGGCTCCCAGTTCTGGATCAAGGAGACATTTAAATAGACATAAATAAGGAGCTAAGCAATGAATCTATTCACAATAAAATGAAAAACTATCTAGAAATATAACAAAATCTATAGTAAGATTATATTCTCCTACCTTTTAAGAAAGAAAAATACATTCTGAGAGCCTTTTTGTCCTTTCGTTTTCGTTAGTGGAATGGCTTTAAGATATACTGACTGAATTATCTTTCATTTAATCCTGTGAAACTAACTTATTTCTCTACAGAACACATATACCAACGCAGATAAGCTCCTAGAAGCAGCTGAACAGCTCGCTCAGACTGGAGAGTGTGACCCGGAGGAAATTTATCAAGCTGCCCATCAGCTCGAAGACCGGATACAGGATTTTGTTAGGCGTGTGGAGCAACGCAAGATCCTGCTGGACATGTCTGTGTCCTTTCACACTCATGTTAAAGAGGTAAAACTGCTGCTAAGCCATGGTCGTAACTTTAAGCCTAAAAACTGATACTGTCCAATGTTACTTTCACTGTTAGAACCTTGTCATAGGAAGTCATGAAACCCCTATTGTACGATGAGTTTTGGTTTGTAATTCACTGCAGATTTGGGGGCTGGGGTAAGGCGGTTGTTTTGTTTATGGATTTTTATTTATTATTTTATTTTATTTTTTTACTTTCACAAGCAGCTTTTACCTCCTTTGTTGTGCAAGTACACATGCTTGTTCAGTCACGGGGAAGCGGGGAGGGTCAGATGAGGGAACTGATACAGCTAATGGACAGCATTGCAGAGGGAGATGCTGTGCGATTTTGGTGGGGGTTTTTTGTTGGGGCTTGGTTTTGGTTTAACTGGGGGGTGGTGGGTTTTGTTTGTTTGTTTGTTTTAATCTAACCAGCTCTGCAGCGCAGTTAACCAAGTTGTCAGACGCAAGGTTAGACTGATGCAGGTCAGGAGACTGAAACACATGGCAGAAGCACAAGGCTGCGTAAGGCAAGCCTGCTGCACAGAGACATTAGTTTTCTTCCTCTGTTTTACACATTGCATTTTGATCTTGTATATTGATGGTTCTTCACAACCTAAGGAGCTTATCTGATAACGACAATGGTTTGCTTTATGTTTGCATTTTTTAGTCTCCTTCAAAGGTTGATATACTAGGAAAAAGAAAATTCATCCAAACACACTTAATATTTAGCCAGATCAGTTTTCTATTCTGATTCAGGATGCAGGTCATAGGGAATTTATAAGCTCGTGGGAGCGGGTGGAATAGGCTAGAGCAAGAATGAGGACTTCAGTAAAGGGTTTTGGTTAAAGGTAGTGGCCAATTTCAACAACTGTAGATTACTTGTTTTCTGTTTAGAGCTCATGTTAAATTCTCACTACTGAAACTGGGTGAAAATATGAAAGGCTTCTGGATCACAGCATGTCAGAGTATGTCTTCCTTCCCCTCACCCTACCTCGAGAAACAGTCTGTTCAGTGGGGAAGTATAGTATTCAAAGTAGCTTCTTCAGCAAAACCTTGTAGAGGATAAGGGTGGGAGTTTTTTGTATGTGAAACATCTGCTTTGCACTTGAAACAAGCACACAAGGCAGTCAGTCTTTGAAGGAGGTCAAGATTGAATTACTTTTTAGCTCTAGACATGAGTACATAGCTCCCCCATCAGTTTTCTGTTAGATGCTTCCTTGACGATATTTTCCCAGGACTCTGCTTATTTAAACAAAACACAAATGCTGTATTGTAAGCTATTCTTAGGAGGCAACCTTTTTGTTTCAGTTTTCTCAAGCACATAGTGCTGTTTCATTACCTGTTGTGAAGCACAGGAGCAGTCAGCTGCTGAAACATGTTCATTGTTTCTATAGATTTCTTTACCTGTTTTTTCTCAGCATCAAGAATAGCAGCTGGAATGGTATTTAAACGGATACAGTTGGTTGTAGTGATGAAAGCCGGATACTGTAAAAGGATTTGCAAGGAAGGGGCTTTAAAAAAATCCAAAAAATCAAAAGAGAGACTGATCTGAGTCACTGTTGAGTAATTTTGGGAGGCTGATCCAGATGTGCTGGAATGTTGCCACTGCTCCCCTGGATAATAATGTTTTATTAAGAAAAAAAAGATATTCTGTGTCTTGATTTATTTCGTTGGGAAAATGGATATCATTGTGACCCTGTAAGTGCACACAGCTGTTACTGTGGCAGCCTCTTTGCAGCCTGGACTTTGGGGAAAAGGTACTGTGGCTGATGTATATATGTTGATTTTTTTTTTTTTTTTTTTCATGTGGCTGACCTTTATACATCCGAAAGCAAAGAAAATTAAAATGAGTACTTATTTATGTAAGCAAGACTATCTTTTTATTTACTTGCATTCTACTTAAAAATACAGATGAGAGTAAGGCAGGTGGTTCATATTTAGTGGACTAGTCCTTTGGTTAAGGTGCAAAGAAATAGCAAGCTCAAAGCTGTCTTGTGCTTTCTGTATTCTGATCTGTTTTCAAGAGCCTGTTGTTTGTTATCAAACATGCGTGTGGAGTGCTGAGAAGGCATCACAAAGCAGATGGAAGATAAAAATGCCCTAAACCTGAAAGTCATCCGTGCTTTGTTGGCAGGAGAATTGCATTTCTCCTGCAGGATGTGGGAAGTTGCTGAATAAATTAGTGTATACCTGTAAGCACATAACCTTTCTGCTGTATGATGAACACATTAATGTGCATGCTTAGCTAGTGAAGAGAGGAGTTTAAGTAGTAGGATAATATGCTAGTTGTTGAACCAGAAACAGATGCTTCAGTTGTTTAAAAAAAAAAAGATAACAACCAAACCCAAACCCGAAAAAACCCCAAACAAATCAAAACAAAATGCCACCAATGCATTTTGCCCTTCGAGTATTCAGGGTGAATTTTGTTTCTTGTATCTCTTTTGTGTTTTCCTGGTCTAAAAAATAGTCATGAAGAATAAAAACTCTGTTTGTGTGTGACAGTTTGGAGGGAGCCACAGAGCTGAGAAAAGCTGGTAATCTGAGTTGTTGGCTGTTCTGAGGCTTTGAAACCTGGCTCCGATATCCATCCGATCCCTTGATTTTTTTGAAGTAGGATGTTTTGTTGTGTTTTATTCTTTTCCTCTGAACTACTTCATGTTGAATGAATGCTCTTCATCTGGAGGAGAGCATTCCAATACTACTACCCCCCTGTAGCTTTACATAACCTTTATACTCGACACAGATTTGCCTGCAACTTTTCCCAGCTTCCCTGGGAAGCATCAGCCCTGCAGTGTCTGCGCAGTACTGTTGCTCTGTTCACGCCTAGTAAATCAGCGCGGTTTGTGCTTTCAGAAGCAGCGTGCTTGCCACAAAAGCAATAGATCCGCTTGCCACGTCCTGGAAGTAACAGACTTTTGCTATACCTGTGCACAGAGCAGCTGTGTAGTATGTGTGCAGCAGCCTGTTACGATGCGCATTGGAAATGCTGGCTGTCTTTAACATTTCCAGAAGTTCTGTAGCCAGGTAGAGCTCTCTGGCTTACAAACATCAGAAAACAACATAAAAGTTCTCAGGCTCCTCATGGACTAACCTCCACAGACCACATTTCTCACTGGGGGAAAAGAAGGATGTATTCAGGGAAGCCAGAAATATGGTGTTATGTAACAGTATCGCCATTCCTCTTTTTGCTTAATGGTGATCCAAGAAAATCAGTTGCTTGCTATATATAAATTGTGATTCCATGCTGTTATGTTATTATTAGTTTTAAGTTTGTAAGATTGTGACTATTGATTTTTAGCTCCCATGCAAACAGTGAGAAATTTTGGTCTGTACGCCAAATTTTTCAGCAAGTGATGTAGTAAAGTTTAGCCGTGTACTGGTGAGCTTTCAAAGTGTTTGGGACCATAAATATCCCTATCGGAGTCCTTGCATTGCAAGTACTGTGTCCTGGCACGTTCCCAGCCTGAGGATGGATAAAATGCAACTGAACATCTGAAACTTGACCATTGCAGACAGCGAATCCCTCATGGCTTTGGTGCCTTTTGACATTTAATAAGAAAAAAATTGCACAGAAAAAAAAAAGATACGTTTCCCAAATAAAGAGTTGTCATAAAAGGTTGCGTGCAAAGCATAGGAGCAAGAGAGTCACAATAGTCTTTGCTGTGAAACCTGTCACCAAGTAGACATGAACAGGATTTTGGTGTGAATTCAAATTCTTCCACACACGTACATACAGACACACAGGTACACACACTCTCTCCAAAATGGTTCCCTCAGCATCTATGAGTGGGAAGACTGAAATCCTGGCCAAGCCAGGTGTTTGTAGTAGTGCCAAGGCAGAGCAACAGATATTTTCCTAACTGGAGTCAAGTGTGGGAATACAGATCAGACTGACTGTACGTGGAAGAGAATGATCTCTTAAGAGCCTGTTGGCTTTTTGCATATAACCTTTTGTGTGTATTCTGACAAGTTGATTATAAAATAGCTCAGAGCGCTTTTTATGTATACACAATATGCTTGATGGTGTTACTAGAAGATGTCTCTTCTTTTTTTTGTCTTACTCAAACTAAACCTTGCACCAGAATAGACTGAGGTGGAAACAAAGAAAAGGGAAGTGGAATTGGCTGAGATTTCAAATGCAAAACCTCGCTGTTCCTGAACCACAGTAACGAAACAGTAGTCTGTGCAAGCTGCTGAAGGAAGGTGGCATCGTTCTGAGGATGCCAGTGCATGGGAAGGCTGAGGAGGCCTTGCTCTGGCCATCACACTGCTGGTTCATTCACATCTAGCTATGAGGCATGTGTATTTGACTCAAAAAAGCTTGTTGATAATGGTCTCACTTTGTCTCACAACTCACTGCCAGAAACACGCCCTCCTTTGCATTATCCAGGATGGAAGGGTGTCCATCCAGGCAGCCTTTGACTCGTTTCATGCCAGGGTGGACCCTGAGGTGACAGACCTGCTCTTCTGGTTGCCTGACACTCCTGAGTATTTGAGTCTTCTGTGCTTGGTGGTCTACAGGTTAAATTTGGATATCATAATAAGGCTGCTCTCTCCTCTGTGTGCCTTTTCCAGGCAGCAGAGCAGCTTTTGGATGCTGCCATCTAAGTGCGAAGGCTCTGTGCCTTGGGCGTTTGTGCGTCTCTCATATTTTTATCGTGTCATTATAGCACAGCAATGCTCAATGTGATGGGTCTGGCAAAATATATGAAGTGCAGTCTCAGCTCAGTACTTTAATATGCTGGTCATCTTGAACCTGAAAGTTGAGGAGGACAATTTTGAAATCTGAAATAAGAGAAACACATGCAGTGGCATCACACTAAAGTGTGTTGGCGTTTACTGGTTTGGTTGGACTGGAATCCAGTCACCCAGCACTGATTTTTCTCTCTTGAGTTTTTCCAATACTGCTAGCTACTTTGCTTGAAAAAAGGGATCAAATTTAAGTCCAAGCATTATTGAAATAGCACTAAGTGCTTGAGACAAGTGAGGCAAAAATAGGCCTTTAAACTGTGTAAGCTATGCTGTAGACATTTTTTTTTCTTGTTCAGTTAAGAAATGGGATGAATGCTGACAGGATACTAGTAGCTGATGTAATTTTAGGAAGATGTGAGAAATTTGGTTTTGCTTCAAGGATGAGTCTATTCTGAATAGGAAATGGATTCCGTTATAACTGTGGAACAGATAGGGATATTGGAAGCTTTTAAAGAAAATTATATCTAATTTAAAAAAAAAAATGCGTGCATTTAGTATCTTAAATGTCACTGAAAGACCCTGGAAGACAAACTTTGGGGGGTTTAACATCTTAGAGTTTTTGCTTTTATAAAAGCTTGCAGTTTTGGTCCACTGCATGTCCTGAAAGCCAAAGCATACAGGCAGACACACAGACATCGGCCCCTTTCTACGCCCAGATATACTTGTTAGGGAATACTATTGCAACATTTGGCCCTGCACAAATAATAGCTCCTTCAACAACTGTGTCTGTGGCAATACACATAGTGCAACACTGTGTTGGGGGGGCAGGGGCAGAAAGAGGAATTGGCAGTTTTTATGAGCAGAAACTGTGTGCCTTTCTTTGTCTTAACCTGCTGAAAAGGCTGACTGCATAGCCAAAAGCCGTTATTATGAAAATGAAAATTAAAATAAACTGTGAAAGTGTGCTGGATATTTTACTCTAATAAAATAACTCTGGGCACTTGGGAAGGTATTTACTCAAAAAGAGCTGTTCTCTGATTATATTCAGCAAAATACAGTAAGGTCTTATTTAGCTGTAGTCTTTCAGGAGATTGCAGGGATGGGACTTAAATGGATAGAGGCCCGTGATGGAAACACTGAAACTTCCAGGATGTTGCAGACAATTAAAGTAATACCATCTCAGTGACTAATGGCATGCTCCCAAGAACTTAGGAAAGAGGTAGCACAGGATGCAGGCTCATTCAAGCAGATGTTTCTTAGTCTGTGCTATATTTAGATCAAGAAAAAAATCTGCTGGGTGAAACATTTGCCTGTCAGGGATTCAGAATTTGATTTCCCTCTCCAATTCTAATTCTGATAAGATGTGAAGAGCAGATGAAAAGAGCAGAAGAGCCTCCTTCTGTGACTGGATTGAGTTAGTTATATGGTTTTTTCACTGTATGTTAGAGCTGCCTTCCCGCTTGGATAAAGTTCTTACTGAGGTCACAGGACTCAGTGGTTTGTTTAGGGATCTTCATGATGCTTCTTTTATGGAGAATAGGAAAAAAACCCGATGCCTGGAAGTTGCTCAAAAGTTCACACCGAGAGAAAGTTAATACTTTTTTAATGATGAGTTTGTTTNCCCCCCACTGGATTTTTTGTTTCCAAGCTCTCCTTTATGGAATAATGCATTAACTCAGAAAATCATTGCACTATAAAATCTGTAGTTCTGCACTGCTGAAGGTGTAAGGGTAAGCTCCACTCTCTGTTCACACCCCGCTGTAAACTGTTGGCTTTCTTTTCACTTTGCTGTGCAACATTGTACTGTCTTCATCCTTAGTTTTGTTTCCAAAACCAAGGTAATTTACATAATTTCCAGTATATCCAGTGCTTGTTCTGGTTTTAAAGCTATATACAAGCCAGCTGGTGATTGCCACCCATTGTGTATTAAGCTCCTCTCACTAAATTGCATTAATTTCTACCCAGCTTTAATAATAACCTGACAGTTTTGTTCATCTGTGGTGGCTTTATTCTAACTTTTGTGTATAAACATCAAGATTATTTTGAGGGGAAGCTGTTTGCCAGAAACTTACTTTGTGGAAAAGTGTAAAAAGCTTATTTGGTAATGTATTAGAGTAACTCTTGCTGTGGAAGTGTCACAGAGCTGTTGAGTCGCTTCAGAAATGGCTTAAATTGTTCCACTTTCAACAGCCTATGAATCATAGCTAGGCAAGTAGTGCATACTAATTACTCTCCTTCTCTTTCTGCACATTTGTAAAATGTTTTTCCTACCTGAGCAGTGGGCAATTCAGCTAATGAACTAGGCAAACACAATGTATTTCTGAGCCCTTTGGTACCTTGGGGGCAAGATACCGTGCTTCCAGTCATGCCGTGCTGACCAGGTGCAAGGCCAGTCGGCATAACACTTTGTTGGGCTAGTGCCCATGTCTTTCGGCTCTAGGCAGGTGGCGTTGCTTTGAACCGGCTACGCAGAGGGAAGGGTCGGCTCGTTCTGCGTTGGCTTGGTCTCCAGCACCCAGGGTGAGCTTTAGGGGAAGTATTTGCAGCACAGTACGTCATCAGCCCATTGCTTTTAAGTGTCGTTGCTCTTGCCGTTCCTCTCCACCCAGTTGCAGAAGTGGCTGAAGTGTATATGAAGAATAAGAAATGGAGGTGTGAGATGTCCCTTGTACAGGTCTGACACAACCCAGCTGCTAAAGATGTATTGGAAAAAATTGAAGTGGTTCTTAGACCTGTCTTGAGCTGCAGTACAGGTGCTTGTAAGGGAGCCAAGGGGCAAATTTGATATAGCCCAAGAGACTCAAAATGGTTTTAATCCCAGTTCATCTGTGGTAAAACTGGGCCTTTTGTCGACAGCGCAGTAAGCATGGAGTGTAGAGTTCTTCCAGCCAGCACTGAACACGTTAGATCTGCAGGCAACAACAAAGTGTTAGTCTCAAATGAATATATTTGCACAGTTGCGAGCTGCCCTGGTTGCATGTACACACCGGCTCACTTGGAAGGTCTCTAACATGGTGCCCTGTTATTATGGTTCAGGTATAAACTTCATAAGCTGAGAGGGGAATAAAAACATGTCCTCTGGGCATTGAAACATGAGTAAAGTTTTCAGGTTGTGGTGTTAGGCTTCTTGCTCTTAAGTTTCATTTGTCTCTAAGTGAAATTTGCATTCCTAACTATGCATTTGGAAAAAAATAAATAAATTTGGATGCTGCATTGGGTTATGCTGGAATGAATGTTGATGAATGCTTTTGAACCACTTGTTAAATTCTGTTGATTTGTGCTCCTTTTAATAAGAAAGACTGCTGTGGCTTGAGCTTGTGGTGTTTACGGCTATGGAGTTGCATTTAAATATGTGACACGCATTGTCTTTGAAGCATATGAGTAGTCAGAATAACAGTGTATGAATAGGCAGTTCTGTCTTGGGGTGGGGGCGGGTAGTAGATTTGTAGAAAAGAGTCTGGTTAAATGTCATTAATTCTTCCCAATTGTGAAAACTTAGCCTATATCTTGGTTCATTTGAAACCTGCCTCAGGAGGCATGGAACGCTTTAAGATACAAAACCTAGCATTTGTTTTTAAAATAAAAGCTTCAAAGGAACCTATTAATCAAGATCTAGAATCCTTCACTGAATTTTCTGTTTTAATGTAGCTCTGTTGGTAGTTAGGATACATTTATGATCAGAACATTATACAAACAGCAGCATGAAATAGGTATTTCTGTAGGAAATGTTAAGGAAAGAAATAAAGAAAACATTTGTTTTTCTGCCTTTTGAAGTTGAGTCGGTTTTGATTGCTTACTGTCTGTATTTTATCTATGTTAACCTTTTAATTAGGTTCAAAGTTAATAAAGCCTATTTGTATCTCTAAAACTTATAAAGGTAGAGATTAAAACGTAGTCAAAAGACCTTAATGCTTTCAATCAGATCAGAGCTATTCTTTCAGGATAATAAACAAACTCTAATCCTTGTTCTTGGAATTGCAGTGTTTGGGATGTGATGGTAACACAGAGAGGAGGGACCCGGGTTGAATGCTCCCTGTGAGAGCAGCCGTTTCCCGGTGCTGTTAGTGCTGCTCGCAGGAGTGTTGCAGGAGGCAGCCGTGCTCCCGCTCTCCAAGCAGTGTTTTTATCAGCTGCACGAGGGATGGCTAACAGTTTGCTGACGAATAATGTTCACGCAGAGCTTAGGGTGCAACACCTTGCCTCGTAAAATTGTGGAAGAGAACACAGTAGGGTTCAAGTGACCAGTAGTGATACCTAGCCGGCATATACGTAGGGATTTTTGCGTAAGCTGCGGTTCGTGGGCAGTTCTGAACAGAGATATATGCACATGTTAAGTACGGGGGAGAAATGTTGAATTAGCTGCTGGAATTACTTACGATGATTTTTGTTGTAGTAGTGTGAAATTGAAATCAAGTGAGCAAACACCATAGCTGTGGAGATCATGATAGAAAAAGAATGTCTCGCATCTGATTTGTCTCTGTGTTTTGTTTTCTGAAATGCCTTTTTCCTTTTTTTGAAGGCCGCTGAAAAGTGTTATGTTGTCTGTGTGCATGTGTCAGCCTGGCAGTGTAAATTTGATGGTGGCTACAATACATCTCCCTTCCTTCCTTCCTTCCTTCCTCCCTTCTCTCAGGGAGTGTTACCATAGCATTTCCCTCCCAGGGACTCTCGCGCAGAGCTGCAGATGGGATTCTCGCTATGAACTCTGTGCTGCTCAATCGGATACGCTCAGTACTGTAGAAGGAAAATGGGAAAGAAAGGGTGACTTAGCAACACGGATAAAGCTTTCCTGGTATTTCCAAGAAGCAAAAACCTTATTTGAAACAAAGGCTCGTTTTCATTAAATGGAGGGTGGGATTTTTCTATGAAGAGAAGCAAACCCTGTTTCTCTCCCCCACCTCAGTCTGTTTTCTCTTGTCCGGGGAGATTCATTTGGAATAGTGACTTGCCTGATCTGGGGCTTACGTTTGGTTTTGGGTTTTTTTCCCCTCTCCTTTAGCTGTGGACATGGCTTGAAGAGCTACAGAAAGAACTACTTGATGATGTCTATGCTGAGTCTGTGGAGGCTGTCCAAGACCTGATTAAACGTTTTGGTCAACAACAACAGACCACTCTGCAGGTTACAGTCAATGTCATAAAAGAAGGCGAAGATCTTATACAGCAACTAAGGTAAAACAAATTTTTATTTAAATCTCGTCTGGTGTACATCTGATATTCTGTGAGGCTCTTTCTGTTTTGAGGGTAGAGAGGAGGACTACAAGATATGTCCTATAAATAAAACTTGTAAATCTTAGGACTACAATGGGGTTTCAGGCTGTATGGATGGTCTCTAACCGTCTGTTTACAGGAAGCTCAGCTTATAAACACTACCTCCACAAGAAGGAGAGTCTGTTTACATAAGCTACCTCTTTGGTAAGAGCAGTCATACATCTTTGTAGTCCGACATGCAGGGCTCCACAGCATTTTGAGTTCTGAGCAGCAGCCTTTTATAAAGAGACACTTGAAATTGTTTTGCAGACTGATAAGTAACTTTATTGTAGTAAAAGACCATCAGTTTGCAGTCCATTTCATTCAGTAACAATCTAAATAAATTTGGGCCCCAGCTGCACTGGTACGTGTCCCCTTTGCTGCAAGAGCTGATATTATCATATCTGAATTTGCAGGTTTTGTACTACAGTAAAAGATTAAGGGCTTGGGTTTGTTTTTGTTTTTTTTACATTATCTAATTATGATTTTTTTCATTGCTAGGAAGGTTCAGTAAAGTAAATAGTTATCATACACCACTTCCTTTTCACAATAAAAGGGTTTGTCTCAGGTTTCAAATTTTATTCTTCCTGTAAACAGAATGTCCTTAAATGTTGAATAAGTCAAAAACTGAAAGTAATCTTATTTCCTAATGCTTTTTCTAGTACTAAAACATAATTTGGACTTTTATTAACAAAGATGTACAGACTTAGCTTGCATGTAATATGGCTTGCATTGACCTTATCTGAAACAGTCTTACATTTTGTCATCATGTATAGGATCCAAATTGTATGAGGGTGTTTTAATAATACTCTTTTTTCTTTTTTTTTTTTTTTTTTTCTCTTCCCCTTCTCTCTGCTTTGAATA
>VYZV01027291.1:419-11893 GCA_013401275.1 Pandion haliaetus | reverse complement strand
TTTGAATAGGGATTCTGCCATTTCTAGTAACAAGACCCCCCATAACAGCTCGATCAACCACATCGAAACAGTCCTGCAGCAGCTGGATGAGGCCCAATCTCAGATGGAGGAGCTTTTTCAAGAACGCAAGATCAAGCTTGAACTGTTTCTGCAGCTCCGCATATTTGAAAGAGATGCAATAGATGTGAGTGTCTGCTTTTGGAGTTGCACTGCACTTACTTGTCCTCTCATGTAGGAACATATATGCTGAAATTGTTGTTGTCTTTGCATTGGCGCGTGGCTCAAATGACTGATAGCCTTAGTTCTTACCTGAACTAAGGCGTTTGCCTTGTACGTGAAAGTGTCAGGAGAGTGCAGAGCTGAGCTTTTTGATACTAACTAAAGCCCTCGTTGGCTCCCAGTGCATCTTTAAGCAAGTGTCTTGTAAAATCATAATGTACCGGTTGTCTCATCTGGTAAGTTTGGTTTCAGTATCAAGCTTCCTTCATATAACTAGTGTGCTTAGAGTTAATATGAGTAAGACTTGCAAGATGGCTTAGTACAAACCCTTTGAACTGTTGCTTTGTGGTAACACCCCTCTTTTCTTTCTTTTCCAAATTGCCAGTCTTTTTTCAGTTGGCAACTACAAGTGGTGTTTGGAATTCTGTTTTAAATCTTTGGGGATGTTGTATGGGCTCCCTGTGTTGTCTTTTTTATATTACATAAGATTCTTTTCAACCTCTGAAAATAATGCAAAAGCAGCTGTAGTGCCACACCCCTGCAAAACTTCAAGAAGCTTTGAGACTTTCCAAATTTTGGAGGAGAGTTACAGCATTATCCGTTGGAAAGTTTCTGTTTGTGTGCAGGGACATGTATACAGACAAACATGAAACTCCGCATGGAGATCCGGTTAATAGAATTGCATTATAAAGCTTCAGCTGAGTTCATACGACTTTTGCAAAACCACGAGTGCTGTGCACAGCAACTGAAACTAAGTTGGTGCATCAGAAGGTTCAGGGTTATCCACTGGTAAATGATCCTGTTTGAGTACATAATGGCTTATGTCGAGACTCTGGAAACTAGGAGTTACAGTGATAATTTTAACCCTTCACTTGTATGTAGTAAAAGCTGCAACTGTTGGTTTGGTATGAATGGTCTAAGGGCAAAGAGGCAGTCAGCAGAAGTGATAGCTTCTCAGTTTTTTGCTTTTGGATTTTTTTTCTGAAAATCAGGATTAGATATCACCGCTGAAGTCTAGTTTAGCTAAGCGCATTGTTAGGTGCAGTGCAGGAATAGGCAGACACAGTTCCTTGATCTGTGCCCACAGAGGAAGTGAGAGTGTGCACTCTACAGTAATAACAACTCTGGTGTGAAGACTAAGAAGGTTCCCTATTTTGCATTGCACACTAGTCTGCTGGGAGTTTGCTACTTTGATCATGTGAGAGTGGCTGTCTTGCATGTGCAAGGGAAAGATTTTGGCAGAATTGTGATTGTAATAATTAGTTGGATGACTGGTATATGTGGAGGAACGTAAAAGGTATCCCCTTCTGTAGGATTGTCAGCAATTTTACAATGTGCAGAAGTGATCTGCAGTGCTCGATGTCTGTGTGATGTTCTCAGAACACTTTTATTGAGGAAATGGCAGCCATGGGGGGCAAGGCATACTAAGAAAATTAATGGAAGAATTAGGTTAAAGGTCTGAGTGAAGTTCATGATTAAGGCGATTGCTCTCTGCTGTAGGTTACATAAACCAGGATTCTACAGTAGCAGAAGGCTGGTTGCAGGAGCCCTGCTTTGCAGATGTCTTCTAGTCCTTCAGTGCAGGACAGCATCTGTAGAGATAGTAGTACTTCTGTGTATGTTGTTTGGTGTTTCCCGTAGGATTTTGCATTGGAAAGCTGCAAACCCTAACTTGACAGGTCTTGCTTTTTCTAAAGCTGACACTTGGCACGCTTTACATTTTGGCTCATACAACATGAAGCAAAGTACCAATTACCCTATTGAAAGAGTTGCTGTATTTTGTTTATATGGCTTGCAAACAATAATCGTGCTTATTTAAGATTGCCAAGGAGCCCTCCAGGGAACAAAATGACCCTGGCTGGAGAGCGTCTTCAGCAAAATGTTGATTGCTTTTCTGTCTCTGTACCATGTCATCTCTCTGCTTCCTCAGCAAAGCACGCTTCTCTTTTCCCTCTCCCTGAAGGCAGACATCTGTTTGGAAACCTCCAGGAAGAAAATGCAGGGTCTAGTTCCAGGTCAGTTGTTTGAAAGCAGAAGCTCAGCTGAAGTAACATGATAGTGAGGAGGAGCCAGATGCCAGCTCGGAACTTGCAGACCTTGTTTTGACCTCCTGCTTTGTCGAGGATTTTGTGTGACTGGTCCAATCAATTAAGATTTGGCTGTAGGGGCAGTTCATTCGGGGGCCCATCCTGTGAGGACAGTTTTTCTGGAAGGCGAGTAGTGTTTCTAGCTTGTCTTACTGCTTACAAAATAACAGAGGCTAAAATAGGACAAAGGGTTCCCTTAGCACTGCAGGATCATACTGTGCAGCTGTGTTTCTGGGGAAAGTGGTGAGATTTGCTGGCAGGCTTAGTCCTCTTACTCTTGACCTTACTCTTCCCTTATTTTTCGCTGATAAAATACTCTGTTTCTTTCAGTTGCTGTCTTTTATCCTACAACTTTTCAGATTCTCCTGCTCTTCTGAAATTGCTGTAACTGCAGCACTGTCTCTGTTTTGCCCCTTGCTCTTGGCACATAAACTTGACCTTCTCTACCTTCGGTAGGCTTCTAAGTGCCATTGGTCATGAACTATTTGAAGGACTCTGTTTTGAATGCCTGTATTAACTAAAGGCAAGAAGGAGCAAAATAATGTATGCGGAGAGTCCCTTGCTAGGGTTTAGTAGCATAAGGAAGATGTGTATGGACCTAGCCAGTGGGGAGGTAACACTGGTGGCAATGTATGCAGCCTAAAATGTTTGTGTCTCATCTGTGTCTGTGCATTTTTGCTTGTCTGTAACTTAAATGCCTTGAGGCCTATGTCAGGGCTCCACACAAAGCATACCACACACTTTTCAACTCACAGCTTTATCTCAACTCTATTTTTGGACCACTCTTACAAGATGCCTGTTAAGTCATACAGCTGAAAAGGCAAGGATGCAAAGTGCTGGATCACAGAGACCTAACTCTTCTCCCTTTCCCATTTTCCCCTTTTTCTTTCTCCCCAGCACATATTATTTTCCAGCTCCTGGTTAGCACTCAGTTGGTACAAGGAATGCTAGTTAAACCCATCTGAGAAGAGACCTGTGCTTCTTTATTTCTTTCCCACTCAGTGCGAAAGAATTGGCATCCCTTCTGTGTTATACCCTGCCTTGTTTCCTGTCAGTGTTACCTTTACATTTTGTAAAAACCTAGGAATGTCAGGCAGCTCAGCCTCCACACTAGGAACTTCTTGAACACATGCTATGGTAAGTAGTTACCCTGTGTTTACGCTGGGTTGTCCGTTTCCTGAGAGTGGTATTAATTCGTGATTCAGTTACTTTAGATGTCTATTAGTCATTCATCTTTGTTCTGTTTGTTTAATGCTAATTGTCTTGGCAGAACTTTACAAACAAAATAGGAGCCTGCTCGCTCTAAAAGTGTTGCTTGTAAAGCAGAACTTCAGGGGAAGCACTGAAGAGTGTGGGCAGAGAGGGCTTGATGCATGCTATTTTTAACTCTGCCCTCCGTGCATTTCAGATTTGCACGGTGGGTGCAATGGCTGAAGTAGGTCACCTTGCGCCACCTAATTACTGCTGAAAAATCGTAAGGATTACTGCCCTTCTTAGGAACCTTGGCTGTGGTGTTCACAGAATTCTTATCTTTTGAATGAGCGTGGGACCATGCTGGCGCTATTTATTTGAATGGTGGGCTCCCTGGCCTTTTGAAGGGGACAGGGAATGTCTTGCTCTTATACAGAGTGTTTCACACTGCTTCAAATAATGTGTGGGTCATGATCTTAACTTTGGGCTTGCATGAAATAACATGGGAAGAAGCTATAATTCTTATTGTTGTAAGGTGACACATAGTGTTGACCTCTTAAAACTACCTGTCATTCATATCAGGTACAGTGAATCTCAGGATAGGCTAAGAGAACATAGTGGCTACAATCTACTTAAACCATTCCATTATTATAAAAATACTGACACTTAGCCACAGCGATGTCCTATTGGTGAGCTTACTGTGTTTATTACTTTATTTCCACTCACTTTGCTAGTAAGAGTGGTAAGGTTTTGGCATCTGCTCTGAAGGGAGATGGACTGGCTTTGTTTTTAAAACAGTGGCATGAATGTGCCATGTTAAATCTCAGTCCACTTTTTAATGGTGGTTAGAAAGATGGTGAAAGATGACGTTTTGACAGCAGAGTTTCACAACCTTCTTTAATGCTCAGATTTCTCAGTTTGACCAAGTCTAACTACAGTTACTTCTTGAGGGTAACTTATGAATGTTGTTAACTTGAATGGGATGAAAATAAGATGGTAAATCTCATTTGTGAGAACTTCCATAGTGCAGTGGATGGTTGAAGAAACAAATGTTAGATGACTTCCACTGCTTTTAGTAATGAATGAATACAGGGTTTTGAAGACGAGCTGGGACAAGCAGGTCTGAGGTGCAGCAGAAAAGGGGGGTAGCTGGAATTAATTGGTTTCTCAGGCTGGACTCTCAGGAAAACTTGAAGTTTCTGAAATATTTCAGGTCAGTTAAAAGAGATGAAAAGCAGAGAAGGGGTGGTGAGACACGTTGGACATGGACCGAGTAAAAAGGAAATAAGGGGAAGTCGTGAAGGATTTTGTGGGAGGGAAAGCCTGCCTGTGTGTTTAGAGGGGAAACCACTCATAATGCATAAACAGATTGTGCGTGTGATGTTTAGAGCACACAGAAGAGAGATGAAAGAAGCTTTAAGCAGTGGCTAAAAGCCTTGTCCTGTATATCTTCCTGCATCCCTTGTCCATCAGTGCTTCTGCTTTCAGTGTTATCCCAAAACATGAGTTTCTGCCTGTTTTCACTTTGGTAGACCTAGCGGATCAGGATCAGGGATTGCAAATAGCTGCCCTACTTGATTGGTATCTCCCATCATGGCGTGGTGCAAAACTTGAATACTTAGTGAATCACGTAAAATGTTTGCAGAACACCTTTAAAACAGGATGTAACTCACTGATGCCACAATTTTAATAATATTTGCTTGATGTGTCCATTTTTTATGGTGCTATGTGAGTGGAATGGAAACATGCCTTCAAGAAAGATTGTAGCTCACTACAGAAACTTTATATAGATGATTTAACTTTACTTTCTTTCTCCTCTCTGTTTTTTCTAGAAGGCTTGTTTTCCTGGAATTTCTTTGGTAGTTTAACTGTCTCAGTAACTTCACAGCTCTGGTTAAGCACTTGGAAAGTGTAGTAGCATATTCCTTTTGCTGACAACAAATTACTTTTGTTAAATATTTATGCAGCCAGCTACTTTGTTGCTAATGCCCATTTAGTCAGATCCTCTCTTTGCTGTGTCTTGCTGCATAAATAGGTGTTTTCCTGTCATTTAGAACCATTCACATCAGTTTGTCCTGCTCCTGAAATCATAGAACTCTGGAGCTAAGCCATACTTGGTTCTTGATAGCTGCAATTTTGCTTTCTTAATGCACTGCAGTAGTTTGTGGCAAAACTGCTGAAAATTCTGAAAAATAATTTGATTACAGGCTTGAGGGATAAGTGTGTCATAGACTTGTTTGAAGTAACTGATCCATCAAGCCTGTGCCGTAAGAACTCAGCCCACTTTCATCAGTGAGGGTTGTAGGCACTCTTCGTTAGACTTAAAAACAGTTTTGTGTCCTAGTTAAAAGCAATATTTTACATTTTGGCCAGGTTTTGCAATATGATTTGGAAAATGCACTTGTGTGGACAGACAAGGAGGACTTGTTGTTGTGATATAGGTGTTAAAAAAAATACTTAGTTACCCTTCTTTGGACATCTTGTGACTGAGAGTAAAATCCAGAATGAAAGTGTAAACTGAAGTGTAGCTGAATGATTTCAGCAAGCAAATTTAGCTCTGACGTTACAGTAATAACTGCAGTAGAGTAATACTTCTTGGTTTTGCACCGTTCGCTTAGTACCCTGCCTTTTGTAACAAGTGGTGCTTCTCAGTTGTTAGGCAGAAGTCAAAGGTGCTCACAGAGCCTCACGCTTCCTTCTCATGGAAGGGTAGGGCTGGCTTTTTTGTAACAGGGCTCAAGACTAGCATAATTGAAAGCTAAGCTGACTCTTGATGTGTGAATTATTACTTGGTGCAGTCTGAAGACTTGAAAAGATGTTTTAGATCAACATTTTACTTTAAAAGTAGAGATAAAAACATTTTAACTTTTTCACAAGTGATGTCTTGATGAAGGTACCTTAAGGCAAAGGTACTCATGGTGTTGCAAGCACTGGTTGAAGGAGAGCTGTAGTGGTTCTCAAAGAGATTCTTCCAGATTGTTTTCTGAAATTTAAAATCCATGCTAAAACAGCCTGTGTTCAAACCATGTTGAACCTGATCGGTGAAGTCAGTCAACAATAAGCAACTTGAGTGCCTGACCTCCACTGATAGCACAACATGGGAAATAAACATATGTTGTGTAATGGGTACTTGAACATTGTCTTCCTCCTTCTCCCCCCAGATAATTTCAGACCTCGAGTCTTGGAATGATGAGCTCTCTCAGCAGATGAATGACTTTGACACTGAAGATCTTACCATAGCAGAACAGAGGCTCCAGCATCATGCAGACAAAGCCCTGACCATGAATAACTTGACCTTTGATGTCATCCACCAAGGGCAGGATCTGCTGCAGTACGTCAATGAAGTGCAGGCATCTGGTAAGGTGGCTCCTTTGTGCTATTCTGGGCAGTAGCTTTATTAGAATTATCCAGTTGTCTCTCCGTGGGATGTGTGAAAATAACAGAGATCCTGGTTAACTGTAAACTGGAGACATGTGGACATATTTTTTTGTCCCTTTATACTCAAATTATTTGATAGCGTTCATAAGAATATACAGTTATTATGGCACATAATTTTTAACTAAGAGTTGGCAACACCTGAAGATGTTTGGGCTTTAAAGAAAGGGATTCCACTCAGAAAGTCAGGAAAATTAGAGTCAATACCAGGGAGTTAATTTTATAGTTAATTGCAGCGATGCAGTCAAGCCAAAATTTTCAGCTTTCAAGTAATAAGTCTTCCTTTTTTGTTTCTAACGCCCCTTCACTTGATGTTTTTAACTGTATGCAGTCACCTAGGGTAAATCTCAGGCTTCTTTAAAAAAAAAAAAGTTAATACTGCATTTTTGAAGAGTGCAAAAACCTATGCTTATTTAAGCAAATGCTCCGAGGATTAAGTTGAACTTTGAGAAGAAACTGGAAAGTAAGTGCAAAACAGTGGAAGCGGGCTATTTGTCTTCGGAAGATTTGTAAGTCATATATAAATGACTGGCTGATTACAGGTGTTGAGCTGCTTTGTGACAGAGATGTAGACATGGCAACTCGTGTCCAGGATCTGCTGGAGTTCCTCCACGAGAAGCAGCAGGAGCTGGACTTGGCCGCCGAGCAGCACCGCAAGCACTTGGAGCAGTGTGTGCAGCTGCGGCACCTGCAGGCTGAAGTCAAGCAGGTATGTGTGGGTCGGCCCCCAGAGCTATTCCACACCTCTGGGAGAGGTCTGTTCCGATAAACAGGCAGCGAAAATTGCTTTCTGCTGAATATAGGCTAGCATGTGGAGGGGGGAGAGACTTTGTATTGAGCATCTAAGAAATTTCATTCTCTGTTAACATTAAGTGAGTTCTTTAATTTGCATCAACAGCCTGTATGTCAACATGGATACAAGTCCGGTACTTGAAGTATAGAGCAATTTGAACTGATGTTAAACCCACACTTTTATCGTCATCTCTATGGTGATTAATAGAAACATTCAGTGATAGTCCCTGCACACTAGCCTGATACGTTTTTGGTATGTTGTTTGAGACATCTACAAATAATGATAACATAATATCAGCATGATTTACTTTCCGGGAGAAGAAAAATGAAGTTTTGCTTCTCCCAGCAATAAAGTGGCAAGTTTTGAGGTCCTTATCTCAGAAATGCCTAAACCTTTGGTGAATTTGAGATGCTGTGGGCAAAACCACTGAAGTAGATGAAAGTTTAAAAAACAAACAAAACACTAGAAAGGTTAGAGGTTTTGATCTTGCTTACACTTGGCAGTATCACAGAAATCTACTACAGGCAGTTGTATTAGTCTGTCCCATAATGGCTCCCAGTGCGACTTGTCCTTTTTCTGTTTGTCATGAGCTTTTAAAAAAATTCATCTCCCTCACGAGACTGTGAATGAGAACTCCTGAATTGCAAAGTAATATTAAACAGGTCCAGCTAGCACAGGAGAGGGGAATAGGAGGTTCCCAAAGTCTTTCCAGACAGCGGTTGGTTACTCTGTGGTAGCAGACCCAAAGTTTCTCTGCGGTCTTGAATTAAAGGAATGCAAGGAACTGGTAGTGTCTGCTGTCAGTGCAATCTAGGCATTAATCAAATACATGACGTCTAGTTCAAGCCTTTGCATACTCTACTGAGCTATCCTGTATCCGTCTTAGCACTTGTTCATCTTCGTACATACGAATTACAAATGACTCCTTTCACGTGAGTAATGGTTGAGATAAAGTTATTGCAGACCAGGATAGTTTCTGTACTCGGTTGCATACTATCTTGAGGATGAAGGAAAAGAGTGCACATTTGCAAAGAAAAGAAAAAATATAAAGAAGGAGTGTGAATGCCACTGAGGCAGTCTCATCACTTTGCGGTAAATCAGTGGGTTAGGATGGGATGGGCTACTAAGAAAAAGAAACTGTTATTTCCCATGATACTGAAATAATACTCAGTTACAGAACAGAATATAGCACTTGGGTAATATTTCAAAGACACGCTATTAATTAGTTATTTATATTGCATGCTACCACAATGAAGTGAGTACCTTGCTCCACTAGCTTTGTATGCAAGTTAAATGGGACAAGACAGACACACGTGTTTAAAACCTGTCTTTGCGGAACCAATGTTCTGTATTTTGGCAGGTACAAGCAGATGATGAACATCATGGATTGTAGAGGAGTATCCATGTTGCACTTACAGAACGACCTACAAACCGCATACTAAGATCCTTGTAACTTTTTCAAACCACTGCTGGCCCTGACTGAAACTGAAGCTCAAGTTTAGATTTTTAAGAAAGCGCTGGAAAAAATGAGTTCATCTTATAATAAAGCTACAGATAGTATACTATTCTAGCCAGCCGCCTTTTCTGAATGGACTGGGATTTAGGAGAAAAAAAGAGGTTCTCTTTTATATTCCTAGAACACATCTCTATCAAGTGGGATTTTATGTTGAATTAAATGCTGGAATGGGCATGAATTTTCAAACAAACTCACATGAACATGTAGCTGACAGAATGTTCATGTATTACAAACTCCTTTTCCAGATTTTTATTGTACAGATTAACCTGCAACGCTTCCCCAGCCTGGAGACCTAAAAATTGAATGGAACTAAAACAGGGTTTTATTGTCTCATAGGATTTCTTTTGATCCCCTTTGGAATGCTTTGGGGCTAGTAACTCTTAGTTTTATGATTTCAGTTGCCTTTTCAGAAAACCACAGCTGTTTTATTCTAGTTTTTATTAGGTATCAGGAAGCATGATCTTCTCCTGTTTCCTGTGCTCTGGGAAAAAATTCATAGCTCAGCAGGTCACAGCAGGTGCTTTACCTGAGAGTGAAATGACATGGTAGACATCCTCTTCAGTCTGTTTTGTTTGTATTTTGTTGCCCGAAGCAGTGAACGCACTGTTTTCCACTTCAGTTACTGTGGTTTTCTGCCAGATACATTGTTGATGAACTGGGTGTAAGCACACTTGTTAGGTAGATGGAATGCTGTCGCCCTGGCAACGATTTTAACAAGATTTCCATCTGAATAATGGAAAGTTACGTTACTGCCATTGTATTTTCACACACACATATATATATATATAAAAAATATAAAAATGCATAGCTTGTAGTCATGTGAAAAAGTTAGACTGGAACACTGCAGGAATTTTTCCATAGGGTTCATCTCTGAGATTACTGTAACAGAGACTGGCAAATTGTCTCCTGGCTTAGTTTTTTAGTCAAATATTTGCAAGGAGTCTCTTCAGTACTAGGTAGTGAAACCTGGAGCTTAGTGAATCCTTATCAAATAAGCACAGAAAGCATATAAAAACACCCAGTGTTGCTTCTCCAGTTCTGCATACCGGTTCTGCTTTGCAGCCATTGAAGTTCTGTAAATCAAGGCTCAGGACTAGGAGGAAGCAGAAGAGCCAGAAGACAAACAGGTTTAAAGAAAACCTGCAAAGAATTTGCTTGTCAACTTGATGTGTAATAGGTGCAGAAAGGGCAAAAACAGATAGAAGATAGAGGTGCTGTCAAGTCCTACGTCTACACTGCAGACTTACTCTTTTCTACAGACTTGCAGGATTTATGTAGAAGAATCCAAACATACACTATGAGGGGAAAAGAAAAAGCCAACTTGTTAGCTATTTGTGGTGCAGGCAGAAGTGGGAAAAACTGCATTACTAATACAACAATATTGAGGTCTGGATAAGCGTAAGACAGAAGGTGAGGTTGTGATGCAAATTTGAGGGCACGAATGTTGTGTCAAGATGGCTAGAGCTCAGTTGCTTCAAGCTGTTAAAGGTATGTTAAGAGTGTACTTTGGATGTTGACCACACGTGCCTTTTGTTTTGAAGGATTTATGTTTTAATAGGTCCTTTTCCTGGTTTCTGCGTGTGTTTTCAGTCTATGACTAGAGTCATGTCATCCTGATTCACTTAATAATAACCTGGTACAGTAACATTAATGGTAATGCCATATGTGCATCACTAGAAGAGAGTATTTAGTGTTAAGAGCTAACTGTGCTTTGGTACTTAATAAGTGTTGAGAGCTAACTGTGATTTGGTAGTTAATATCTTTATTACCAGTGGTTAAAGGTCTAAAATCAATTAATAGGAAAAGGTTAGAGAAGGTATGCTTAAACTGGTTATTTTCGAATCAACTGGGCCCAGAGGAATTCACGCCGGAATACCTAGAGAACTGCCTGAAATAACGTCATAGACATTAGTGCTTATCTACCCAAACTTCTGGAGATTGGATGAGGTTCTGGAGGCCTGGAATTCAACATCTACTTCTCAAAGGTGGGAAAGGATTAGCTAAGGGAGGATTGTAGGTCAGCTAGTTTAACATAATTCCCAGGAAAAATAAGGAAACAAGTAGATTATTAAACCTGAACAGTGATGGGGAGAGGAGAAAAGGATAACATAGATTCATTAAGCATAGCTTCCCGTTGATAAATCCTGTTTCTTCCTGACAAGGTAACAGGTCTTCTGGGTAGAGGTGAAAAAGCAGATGACGATGACATAGATCTTCCTTCTATTAAAGCTTT
>VYZV01027290.1:25531-39045 GCA_013401275.1 Pandion haliaetus | reverse complement strand
TAGCCTTTCAGGCAGCATAGATGCTTTGGTGTTGCTGTTCGTCATCACCACCACAGTCCAGCTGCGACATTTTCTTCCACTTCAAGCAGAGATCATACCTGCACTGGGCAGCATAGACTGGCCAAGTGCACAGATGCATCAAACCCGTGGGGTCAACCTGCCTTTGCAGCATCCTCCACCATAAGCCACAAACAGGAACAGGAGCAACGACTGTACTGTCACTGCAGTCAGACATGAGATCTGTATCAATTTGTCTGTGTCTGGAACATAAACTGAACTGCATCAGTAAAGAGAACAATCTCATGTTTAAAAAGATTAGAGGTCTTTTCCAAACAAGAAAAAACATGTTTGTAATACCTTCTTCCTGAGAGCTTTCAGTAGAAAAATTAACATTTACCAGATTTCATTATTTCTACCCATAATAGAGCATGGTAGAAATATGAATTCTAATGCAATTATTTTCAGGAAGAGAAGAAATATCCCTAGACACTTGCTATACATTTTTAATAGAAGAGGTAGAAAGTACATGCTGCAAAGCATAAGGCCATTGCTAATTGGTCTAGTTAAGAAAAAAGCTTCACATCTATACAATTGCTTGGTTACTGCCCTCAGAGGGGTTTTGTCTCCTTCTCAGAAATGCAAGCTTCCAGTCACTTGCAAATACAAAGTACTGACCCAAGTGAACCACAGTAATTCCCAAATTACTTCCCCAGGGCAAATTATACCTAGTAAGGCAGCTGCAGGCAATTTCCACAAATTACCAAGAAAGTTCCATCTTCCCTTTTGCTCATCACACCCAGCCTCCTTGCAATGGAGGAGTGGCTTACCTGGGGCTGAGGAGCAAGGCTGTGCTTTTATTTATTTTCTAACATGAACAAAACCTGCTTAGAGATGAAGAGCTCCAAAAAAATCATTTCTATANAAAAAAAAAAAAAAAAAAAATCATTTCTATAACACTATCCAGGTAGTACTTCCTCTGTCTCCAGTATCACCAACACAAGAACACCCTATCATTCTCTTTCACATGCACACTTGAGAAGCTTCTTGCAGAGACAAACCCCTGCAGATTAGCGATGCCTCAACTTCTCACGGAGACAGACGAGTTGCAGCAGTCTTGCCACCCAGACCATTCTCAGCACATACCTCCTAACAGCTCTTCAAACACGCCAGCAGAATTCCTACTTCTCATTTCCAATACAGCCATCCACAAAAAAACACCTCTGACTCCACTCAAACACACATCATAAATTCTCACACAGTTTGGGTCCAAAGAAGTGACTGCAGAAGCCTGGACTTAAGCACCACGAGAAAAGGCTGAGTGGGGCACAAATACACACTGCCTTTTCCACCTTCTATTTCAGATTTGCAACAGATCCACAAGGAGAGATCTCCAGCCTATTCAGTCCTTCCTCCCCCCTCCACCCAAGTTACAACAGCCACCTCTTCCTACGCTGAGAGGCTGGAAGTATCCACTCCTGCGCTCCTAGATAAAAGGTCCAACTCAGCTTAGGTAAGTCAACTCTTTGCTTAAAATAAATGCAACTGTAAAGACTCATATCAGCTCAGAATCTCCCCAAGTTAAACTCACACTTGGGAGAGAAAATGGGAACACATGTAAAAGCCGTTTTAAAGAAATGTATATGTAATTAATTGATAAGAGAATGAACAGAAGTTTGCTTCCAAGATTACAACATGACTATATAAGGAGTCTAACAGCATTGGATACTGCAAATTAGATGTTTCACATGCCACTTTACAGTAGTTAAATGAAGTCAGTAGAGAGTGCCAGCCTTCCCATCAGCAGAAATATGCGGTATGACCCTTGCAGCAGACATAGTCATGTCAGTAAGAGTTTTGTATGCTTAGAGCTTATGCTTGCTCACTTCCTACTGGATTAAGGTGGCTTTATATCAGTTGGCTACTAAAGAATGAGAACATGACTTTGGAAAAAAAAAAAAAGCCAATTAATGAAAGCAGTACAATATTTGTATCACCTAGGAGCACTGCAGTTGCAATGCTTCCTTGTTGCTAACTCTATACTAGGGGTAACAGGCTCCAGCAGAGTCCTCCAGCCCCAAACTGGAACAGAAAAGACCCACCAGCCTGCAGTCGTAAGGCAACACAGATATTCATGCCGCGAGACAGTTCTCTGTCAAGTCAGCAGCTGCCCGAGGAAAGCTAGGCTGACCTAGGGACCTGCATGCAAAAACACATTTCAGTTGGGTTCCTTGGCTGCCCTTGCGTGGCCAGTAACCGGCCGCTGTGTCCTGACCAGCCTCTGTCCAAGACAACGCTCTTGTTGGGAGCAGGACATTTCATAGATCAAACGAGCCTTGCCGTGAGGTCAGTGACAAGCGCAGTTGAACCACGTATTAGAAAAACTCCATAGCCGGGCAACAGACCCCTGAAGGGGAATTACTTAAAACAGAGGCAGCAGCAGTATAGACTCAACCTCTTCTGCAAATACACCAGGTGGAATCCAGACATCTCTGAGCTGTGGTTATGAGCATCAATACAATCCTCAGAAATATCCTAGTTCATCTGGTTTTATATCTGCATGACTTCAATATACTTCAAAGTCAAATATTTTGAGCCATGATCAATCAGTACTTTAGAAACACACACAAATTAATTCTAAAAGTATTAATTTTTTTCCCCTATCCTCCTAAGAGTATCAAGCTAGTATCAACAAACAGCAAGACATCAATTCTCAAGTAACCAATCTCATGGGTATTTCTCTTCAGTCAGATCTGTGGTGGTGTTTACTCAGATGCTATGTCCAAGATGCAGCTTTTCATATTCAAGTGTAATGCTTTTGGTTGCTTCTAATATATCTGTGAGCACAGTTTACTTTTTATATATTTCCATAACTATAGAATTGACATGTTTGTGAACTGTTCAGAAAAATTCATTTTAGTAACAAGGGAGTAGTAGATAGGCCATAGGCATATTTGTTATAATGTAAAAGAAAATTCTATTTCTCCTCAGAAGTATTACATCCTCATGCAAAATCACTATCTAGAAGTGCCCTTCTAGATACCTTTTGAGGGTATTATTTTCTGAAGTGCCCAAGAGATTTAACAACACACCTGCTAAAATTGCATGTATGTAACAAACCAATCATTTTAACCACTCTTCTGTTTCATCCTCTTAAATGCTTTACAAAATCTCCCCATAGGACTGAGATCTCTTCTGATTTGAGACTTGTAAAAGTTGATGTGTTTTTTTAACTTCTTTAGGAAGTGATACACGCTCCTCAGAAGCAATTTATCCCACTTCTTCTCATGCTGATCTCAGGACATCCATGGCTGGGCAAAAATTCACTTTTCTAAACTTGTTTATGTACACAGCAAATGTGACATTTAAATGGACACATTTACCTTCCTCATTTCAGAGAGGCCAAAAGTAGTTTAACAACCCTTGAAATAAGGATCCATTACATATGTTTTTCATATAGGTACAGCTGTTCTCTGTTGCATCCAGTACATCACTTCTGCTGCTGTTTTCAGCCCTTCCTACAAGATGCTGGGGAGGGGAGCCAGACACGTTGACTTCCTCTGTAATCCCAATTGCTTTTACACTCATCCAAGACCTCCTGCACCAGCATACCTCCCTCTGATTGCAGGGACACATTAGTGTTACGCTCACATCTGTGCCTGGACCATAAATACTCTCCAAAAGCACCACATGCCTCCCCATGCTCCTATGCCAGGGTCTGGAATGCAAAACAGCAGAAACGACAGAGAGTGCCCTACTACCAAAGCTCCAACACACGCCATCCCCTTAAACCACTTTCCCATTCTTCTGCTTGTATATATGGAATTTAATTCCACCTGCTGATTGCTGCACAGCCCCTCCAACTAATCTGGGCAGACAACTTCATTAGTGTTTACACAGCAGCCTGCTCTGTAACTGTCAAGTTGGGCTACTGCTCAAAGGTCCCTAACAACCTGCATCATCTCTCTGAAAGGGAGAAGGGAATTTTCTGCAGCATCTTGATGTATTGCCCTTCAATGTTAATTTACTTTGTGACCTGTAAAGGCATCTGGAAGTAGAATACGATTACTGAGATGAGAGACCCTAATGCAATATATCCACCACTATGTGTTGCTGTGGTTACGTTTATCAAAGGCCATAAAAAGACACATTATACCAGATTAGGGGGAAAAAGAAAACTGATGATTGTCCTATCATTTTCCTACCTTCTTCCACAAAAGAGTTCTAACTGGTTTGGAAATTAGTGTTATTAGACCTGACTTCAAAGGCAGAACCATTTTATCACTGAGCATTGTTATCAACGATACAACAGAGAGAGTATAGCAAAGCTCAATGGTGAGGAAAAAAAATAATCTCTTAAGAAAAAGAGCAGAAGCACTTTCATTCAATTGAAAACTTAGTTATTCCTATGCATAAAGTAGCAGATACACACTGGCCAAAATTGACCTTGCACCTTTTAATGTGTAAAACAGCACTGAAGGCTGCCCTGCAATCAGACAATTACAACTGGTGACTGGAAACTTTCTTAAATGCTGGAGAGTCAGGTTGGGTAGATGGTCACAGACCTCTCTTCTCCCACCTCTGCCAAACTAGTACCATGACAGGTGGACCCACTTGGCAGGTCACAGCCCTGCTGAGGGCCTGCATCCACCACCTCCCTCCAGGGTGCCAGAAAGAGTCAACAGATTCAACATGATGCCCCCAACCTCAAGGCAGCTCAAGGGAGAAGTCAAATGTGCAAAATCCTGCTCAACATGCAGCCTTGACCAGGTCTGCAAAAGCAAGGAATGAATTTACCCAAGAACTCCAGAATCATCTGCTATTTTATAGGGAAGCAACATCAGTAACTTGTAAGTCCTGTTGTCAAGCAACAAGGAAAAAAGTGGTTGACTGAAGAAAAACCTCTGGCATTCAGCGTTCCCTAAAACATTATTTGTTTTTCCAGGTCATGACTGAGATGTCGCCTCTCCTCCCACACTCAGTCCCTCTAAAAAAAAAAACCAAAAAAAAACCCCCAAAAAACCCAACCACCAGTCAGACCCATACAGCAAGGGTCTTCTACAATTTATGTTTACTTCCATGTGCCAGGATAAGAGAGAATGAATGACAGGCTCATTCACTGTCAGCTTTTCATGTGTTATTTCACAGTTAACATATACATCAAGCTTCTGGGTACCTAGTTGCTTGACATAAGTGCCCAGAGGTTTATTTTTCAGCCTGCCTAACTGTTCTTTGCGATGTTTTGGATTAGTAATATACAGTATAGAATTCGGTATTTAAGATTAAGTCCTCATGAAACTGTTACTGATTGAAGTCTGCCAAGAAAGGCAGTTCAGGTAACATTTTGAACAAGATTAATCTTAGAATTGTTTCTATAAAACAGTAGCAACAACAGAAAAGCATGCAAGATTGGAGGGAAAAAGTGAGCCTTGAATAAAGGATACTGCCAAGATTTAGCCATGACCTTAAAGATTCAATAGAGCTGGAGAAAATAACCAGAGCATATAATGCCCTGCCACACCCTCGCCTTCTGCCAGACGCTATAGGAAGAAAAAGTAATCTTGGAAGACCCTGCTAACGGCTCTCCAGCCCTTTACACAGTCAATGCAATACAAAAATCGAGAAAATAGGGGGTACACTATATAAATATTTATTCATAGGCATTCTGCTTTCTTCTGCTCTGCTGCTAACCTCAGTGTCAATCAAAAAATGCTTTCTGGAGTATATATCTGTAAGACTGCATACCTGTCTGCAATATCCCCAGTAAAAATACCTGAGCTATTCATGACTCAGCTCAAGTTAAGACTTGACCCAGCTGATCAGGAGCCTTAAGTGCTCACCATGTCTGAGGATCACTCTCTGATGTGGGTGTAACAAAAGCCTTCCTCTCCTCCCAGCTGGAGCAAGAAATCACCACCACTTTTCAGGAAAAAAAAAGCCACAGGAGGTGGCAGGAGGAGGAGTAGTGCTTAAACACTTCCCCAGCAGCTAGAGTGCATCTGCTTGGGCAAGTGCACTGCATCGAGGCAGATACAGACACATCCATACACACAGAACCCTCTGGTGAGGCAAGCTCTCTCCTGCAAGCCACTCCTGACATCAGGGTGCTATGGAGGAATTTGCAGGCATTCACATCTCCCAGAATTTCTGCTTACAGCTGCCTTAAACTGAAACATAGCCCAGAACCACCCATACTATGTTTTCCAGATTTATTTATAACTATGCAGTCTAGAGCTTTCAGTTTCCACTAAAAAGGAGATTCTGTTTCTCAAGTCTCCCAATAGGAAACGGTTTCCAGGTTTAAAAAATGGCTCGAGTGTTTATAGCAGTATTTGGGATCAAAAATCTTAATGCTGCATTCCTGAAACACCCTGGTAAGCTGCCACAGCAGTAAGAAATGGGACATCTTGTAACACTGCTGGCTAACACCCTGCTGCTCTCCACCTGTGAAGCCCATCACCACACTACAGAATAAGCACAGGCTCACCTCAGCATTTCCTAAAGGACTTCTAAAGCCACCTTGGTCCAGAAACCAGGAATTTCACTCTGCCACATCCCATTCCCTGTGATTTGATAGGTGTTTGAAGACACTCTAAGGTGGGCACCTCACGAGTGGAGACCAAGTTTGACTCCGGTCCTGAGCTGAGCACAGTGGTCAGTAGATGGAGATAAAAGAAAAGGCCACAGCTTGGGTACAAGGTCAAGGAAAGCAGGGAGAGGTGCTTCTTCAGGAGCTTCAAAGGATAAGGGAAGTCTTGTTTCGTCAAAATCATGCATTGTTTCTACTGGCAGATGCTATTATTTATCTACAGGGTTCTAGGGAAGTGATATTAAGAACTCAACCCCCCCCTTACTGAGAGATTTTCACTGTGCAGAGAACAGGAGGGATTTTGGAGAGGGGAAAAAAACCCAACCCAACCCAAAACCACACCACAATTTACACTTTGTTTCTTTTTTCTGTGACACCTCTGTAACAGAGGCAGGCAGCACACTGCACTGTACTCATCCAGTAGTGCTAACCAACCTGTCCTTTCCAGGCAACCTCTGTACATATCCCAGCTGCTAACAGTCCTGGGGGCAACAGCAAGAGCAATGCAATTAAGCATCATTTGCCGCTTGGGCTTTTCTTTGAGTCATTGGCACTAAACATTTGGTACATTTTATTTTTGAACATGGCTCAGTGAAACAAAAGAAACTGCTGAAGTAAAAAAACAAAAAAAAAACCCACAACAAACCACATGCACATTTCTTCCACATTGCTACTGTTTCCAAATATCAAGTCTAAACATCTCTGATTTCGTTGTTAGGAGATGTATTTGGACAGCCAAAAAAGTTACTCCAACCTTTTAGATGCTGCCCCTACAGTTTGAGTGCAAGAAGATTTTATCCATATAATACTTACTTGCATAGACAAATGAGGTTAATGTTGCCTCAGTCAGTATTTGTCCTTCTCCAGATCAACATGAGATGGGGGTTTCTGTTTGTTTGTAATACAGCACTCATTACACTTACAGGGCAGATGTGTCAGGCTAAACACTTTAGACCCTCACCCAAACCAGAACCACACATAGCAAGGTGGGCAGGTTGGCAGACATTGCAGCAGTACAACATAATCCTGCTCGTGGTCCTGCCAGAATGATTGATGACTAATACTTTCAAAAAACCCCAAACAGCTGTGTATTTCAAGCCCTTAAAGATTGTAACTCACTGTTTCCATTGTTCTGTGGTAACAAAATAAAATAGTATTAATAATATAATTCAATGGCTAAACAACAGCAGTACTCCAGCTAACATGCTAGCAATGTCCCCATTAGCTAGAAATCATGGTGTACCAAAAACTCGTTCAGATTTGGGCAATCATTTGTAAATATTATTCTAGCTTCAAAGGACAGCAGATTAATGATCCAGTTGCAGGGCTATAGCTGATGGTGAAGAAATTCTTATTCCTCATTAGGAAGGAGCAATCAATCCCATCAGTTTTATAACATTGTACTGGATCTGGCTGGGATGAAGTTAATTTTCTTCATGGCAGTTTGTGTGGTGCTGTGTCTTAGATTAGTGACCAAAACAAGGCTGATGACACACAAGTGTTTTAGCTGTGGCTGAGCACTCTTTGCACAGCATCAGGGCCTTTGCTGTTTCTCACTTTGCCTCCCCAGTGAATAGACTGGGAGTGTGCAAGAGGTTGGGAAGGGACACAAGCAGGCAGATGACCAAAACTGACCAAAGATATTCCTTGCCATGTTACATCATGCTCAGCAATAAAAAGGGAGAGGGTTTTAGAGGGGTTAGCCATCTTTTGTTCAGGAACTGGCTGTGCATCGGCCTTGCCCATGGGACAGGGTAAGTGATTGCCTTTATATCACTTTTGCCTGCTTTCTCTCTTCTTCCACTTGTCCTTTGCGTATTAAACTTTTTTTATCTTGATGCACAAATTTTCTTGCTTTTACTTTTCCTTTCTGCTTCCCCTGTCCCACAGGTGGTCAGGGGAAGTGAGCAAGCAGCTGTGTGGTGCTTCACTGCCTTCTGGGGTTAATCCACAAAGACAAAAAGCTAACAGAGTCAGAAAAGGTTAAAAAGTGTGACTCATAATAATTTTTGCCTCCCTACCTGTAACACCCACCCACCTCAGCCCCAACACACACAGCTGTGCATTTAGGTTTGGGATTCAGGCAGAAATACCAGTTCTCACCATACCCTGCGAGAAAGATCCCTGCCTGGTTTTTGGGAATGCCTCCAAAGGCATCCTCTAGTCATGGCAGGGCTGACAGCAGCTTAGCTGGATCTAGATCCTCAACATGAGAGCTATGAGAAATAGCACGATGCAGTTAGTGATACAGTAAGGAAAACCACTGGATGCAGAAAACATTACTGCCAATGCCATTCAGGAGGTGCAATACTCATCTTGGAGAGCCTGTATAGGTGCAGAGGACTCCAAAATGCTCATTCTCCTTAAGCACGTGATCTAGAGCCTTCTGTTCAGGCCCACAACCAGTACTCAGGGCCCCACCAAGTTTTAAGACAGCCCCAATATTACCAATTACCTCAGGTCCCTGCACAGGCACATGCCCTGGTTTTGTCTGGGGGAGAGTTAGTTTTCTTTCTAGTAGCTGGTATAGTGTTATGTCTTGGATTCAATATGAGAAGAATGTTGATAACACACTGATGTTTTCAGTTGTTGCTCAGTAGTGTTTAGACTAAGTCAAGGATTTTTCAGCTTCTGATGCCTAGCCAGCAAGAAGGCTGGAGGGGCACAAGAAGTTGGGAGGGGACACAGCCAGGGCAGCTGACCCCAACTGGCCAAAGGGGTATTCCATACCATGTGACATCATGCCCAGTATATAAACTGGGGGGAGTTGGCCTGGGAGGGATCATTGCTCAGGAACTAACTAGGTGTCAGACAGCAAGTGGTGAGCAATTGCATTGTGCATCACTTCTATATTCCGATCCTTTTATTAATAATATTAAAATGACAATAATAATATCATCATTATTAGTTTCTTCCTTTTGTTCTATTAACCTGTTCTTATCTCAACTCACAAGTTTTACTTTTCTTTTCCCGATTCTCTCCCCCATCCCACTGGGTGTAGGGGGGAAGTGAGTGAGCAGCTGCGTGGTGCTTAGTTGCTGGCTGGGGTTAAACCACAACAGCACGGCTCCTTGCTGAGTTCCTGCTATGTATGTATGCCTGCAATACCCTAAACCATTTTTGATGAACAGGACAATTTTTCAGTCAGCAATAAGCTGCATGCAAAAAAGTGTACAGAAGCATTTAGAGGAATCACTTGGGTTTGGATTTTTTTGTTTTAAGGTGCCAAGCTTAACATCCAACAGGATGTTTCACACTCCGCTCTAACTAGAAACGGGGAAGCCAAGTCCAGACTGCCATATCATAACAGCTGACTCAGCTCTACTGCAGACAGAGCCCAACTCTGTCACTTACATTGATCAGAGTTCCAAATGTGCAGGAGCCAGAAACTCAAGAAAATTACATCAGGATTCCACCGTGGGATCCACATTTAAATATACAGATGACCAGACTGGTTTAGATGAAGTGCTGATGACACCCTTCTATTACAACATCTGTCCAAATTAATGTCATAATACAGATGTGGTCATACAGTTATAATCTGCAACAAGATACAAGCTATTGCTTCTCCTTCCTTTACTTTTGTTTAAAACAAAAAGAAACTGGTTTTAACATGGACTGAGCCTTTCAGAACAAAAACACTTGCCAACTGCTGTTGATGGTGTTTTGCACTTCCCTTGGACCTCGTTTATCTAGAATTGTAAGTTATGCTTTCCTTGTGTCGTGGTTTAACCCCGGCCAACAACTAAGCACCACGCAGCCGTTCACCCACTCCCCCCCCACACCCAGTGGGATGGGGAGGAAAATCGGGAAAAGAAGTAGAACTCGTGGGTTGAGATAAGAACGGTTTAATAGAACAGGAAAAAAACTAATAATGATAACACTAATGAGATTACAACAATAATAATAAAAGGATTGGAATATACAAGTGATGCACAATGCAACTGCTCACCACCCGCCGACCGACCAACCCGGAAAATCCCTCCTCCGCAACGCGCCCGCCGCAGTTCCTAAAACGTCATATAGTATGGAATACTCCGTTGGTCACTTTGGGTCAGCTGCCCTGACTGTGTTCTCTCCCAGCTTCTTGTGCCCCTGCAGCTTTCTTGCTGGCTGGGCATCAAAGGCTAAAAAGCCTTGACTTTAGACTAAACATTACTGAGCAATAACTGAAAACATCAGTGCGTTATCAACATTCCTCTCATACCTAGCTCAAAACTTAGCACTGTACCGGCTGCTAGGAAGACAATTAACTCTATCCCAGCTGAAACCAGGACACCTTGTTAACAGACCACTTTGTAAATAATTGATAAAAATGCTAATATCTAATTGTTTTCCCATGGCTCCTTACAGCCAAGAGAATCATACACAATTAATATATCCGTAGGCTTAACGGCAAGCCTTCAGTGAGAACGCTGCAAATTCAACTTCAATCTCCCCCTGCAACCACACACCCGAAAAAATCCATATGTGTGCTCACAAACATGAAAGAAAACATTTTTTAAAAAACCCTACACAAATCAAGTGATGCGTACAAGGTTAGTATGCTACAGAACTCACTTGTTAGCAATGCAAACATGCAAATGTTACTGAGCTTGCTGGGTAGACAATGTTTTGAGAGAAGATTCTTTAACTTCACTGGAACCTCAAGAAGTGCCTATTTTTTGTGGTCTGAAGTGAAAGCTGGTCCTCAGTCCATGACCTTGGCAATGCCCACCCATCTAACACTCCAGAGACATCAGGCTCAAAACATGGACCCTACTGAATTGATCAGGTAATTCCTGATGCTTACAATGCAGCCTGAATCTCACCCCACACCCACCCTGCAGCTCAGGGCTGTCACACGGGCTCTGGCAGAGGAGCAACATTTGTCACCTCCAGCTCTTCCGTTTTGCTGGAGATTAACACCAGGAGCAAAAGGGGCAACAAGAGCAATGTTTCCTCAGCTACCCCGAGGTCACAGCGCTAATATACTGCATTGTACTAACCAGCTTCAAGCTGCAGGAGCTGAGGAGCCAGCATTTGTTTGCTGCTGTTGCTGTGATGATAACCTCCAGCAGAAGGGAGACAAGAGTTGCAGGCAGTAACACCTTCTACCATGGCTGCTGAATCCAACAGATTCCTCAGAGCAACATAACAGGTACCTTCCAGATGGAAGAGAAGGCAGCTGCCACCAAGACACTAAAATAGAAAGATAAGTACTCAAAGGCTGTATATGCTTGGATCTGTCAAAACCAAAAGGGCCAGGATAGGAGAAAAAAAAAAAAAAGCCATAAGATCAATTTCTTTTTCTTCAGGAACCCCTGTCTGCCCAAAAAACACCACCTTCAAGGTTGTGTTCAGCCCTACCAAAACAAAAGCATGATTAGTGACTGCAGTGAAGCTCCAGTGCCCTTTTGTGCCTTCTGAAAAAAAAAAAAAAAAAAATTTGCTAAATCACAGTTGACACACTTTGCTTTTATTTGAATGTTAAAGTCTACAAATAACTGGAAACAGACATCATAAAACTACCACAGAAGAATTAGACACAACCAGTAGATGTCATAGAAAATGATCTCAGAACAGGAAAGGGCAGGGATTATCAGGGAAATTGGTTTTGCGTGGAAACAGGTATTTATGAGTTACCTCCTGATACACACAAACTTTCTCTAGAGAGACTAGACTTAAGCCTGTGAGTATTGGTTGATCTCTATCTGCATTTCTTCTACAAATACTGAGAAAGCGGAAAAATTATTTTCTTCTTGGAAAGCTGGTTACAAGCATCAAAAATTTTCAGTGCAACAGTAACTTTATTTTTCAATTCCTTCAAGGCATTTTGTTCTAAAGTTTTTGCCGACAACTTTAATGCCATAGTTCAAAATAGAGTCAATAGAACTAGATTAAAAGAGAAGGATTTAGTCTGTTGGGATAACAGACTACATACTTGCAAATCAAGATCGAAGAACTTTTACTAGCACTAATATAGCAAAGTAAAGCAGTGCCATACATCATATTTACTTCTCATCTTGCACTAGCAACGCTTACAACCCAGAATTCTGTCTTGAATTCCATTTCCCTTCACCAAAGCAAGATGCTAACTTAAGAGATAGAGTTTCATTCTGAACACAAATAAGGAAACATTTAAGAAGGGTGAGTGTATAAGCCCACAGTATGTGTACGAGGAACAAGAGACTGCTAGGCTCTGCAGATGGTAGTTTTATACCATCCAGAACTTGCACATGAAAAAAAAAAAAGCTGTCAGTCTGAGAAAAAACTGTCTTCAGGTGGTAATTTAATTTAATTACTCTCATTAAGAATAAAATTCAACTTGTCCATTGGCCAGCTCAATGCTGATGCAACACTCTAGTCCTGAAGTAGGGACACAGGATCAAAGGAGCATTATGGATGCAAGTAAGTAAATTTCACCCCTGCACAGAGGCAACGGGAGCCAGATTCTCATCACCATTCCAGGAAAATGTGACAAAGTTCTGCTACTGTGAGGAATTCCTCTTTTACAGATTGTTGTGGTTTCGGTTCCAGCCCAGCTGGTAACAAAGCACCACGAAGCCGCTCGCTGACTCCCCACCCCCTCCCCTGGCCACGTTGGGATGAGGAGAAAATACAAAGGCAGGCTCGTGGGTCGAGACAAGGACTGGGAGGGATCACTCCCCACTTATGGTCACGGGCAAAAGACAGGCTCAACTTGGGGAAGAAAGAAAATCAATTGAATTGACTACAAATCAAACCAAAAAAACCCAAGGACATTAGGAAGGGAAACCAAACATCAGAACACCTCCCCCCACCCCTCCCGCCTTCCCGGCTCAGCTCCATTCCCGGTTCTCTCTCCCTCCTCCCCCTGGCGGCGCAGGGGAACAGGGGATGGGGATTTGGGTCAGCTTGCCACACCTTGTCTCTGCCGCTCCTTTCCTCAGGGGGAAGATTCCTCACT
>VYZV01027290.1:13798-25187 GCA_013401275.1 Pandion haliaetus | reverse complement strand
TCCCTACAAAAAAAAAAAAAAAAAAACCCCACACCACACAAACCCATAACACAGAGCCATTGCATATCAAACAGCACAGTGGTAGTCAGCCTTCAAGGCTACATCTCCAGGGCTAAATAGAACAGGGCCACAGACGGGTTTCTAGTCCTAAGCCCCAGTGGCACAGGCTGGCCTGTCTGATCTCCCATAGGACCCAGCGGCCCCAGGGCATACCCGTGAAGAGATGCAAACCTGGGCCAGTCTTGCATTACCACCTGTGAGAATAAACAGTCCCTTGTGTGTACCACCCAGCTGCATCCAGACACTCACACAGGCCAGCAGCACACGAGGGAACAACGCGGAAGAACAGATGAGCAGCATTCAAGCTCATTCATTTAGCAGTACGGGTATATTCTGAGAGTACCTGGGGACTTTGCAGGAGAAAGTACAGCACTGACAAAACCCTGAACGCCGAATTAGATACTGCATACTGATGCTATTGTGGCTGTAGAGGTCATGTGGCAGAAAACACCCCTCCAAATAGGACAGATCCCTCGGCCCATGCAAAATGAGCATCTCCAGCAGCTTTGCTTCTCCTCTAGGTGGTTGGAACAGCCCAAAAGGGACAAGATGTGGATGATTATACGCAGGGCACAGGAGAATAACTGAAGCACGCTATTGTATCCAGGAATTAGGAAAAGCCTAGAAGGGAAGCAAACTGAGGGAGGATTCAGCTTTATGTTGCATTAGCAATGATACAACAGCTGCAGTTGTTTGATGCAGATATATGTATTCACACTTACAGTTAATAATAACTATCAAGTTCCCTTCAAGACCCACTGCAATAAGATGAGCACTTAATTATAGCTCAGAACAATAATCTTTAGTCATGCTTCGTGTTGTAAAAATCCCAGTGTCAGGCTTTCAAGTAATTACACCCTTCATAAGCAAATGTGAGTCACAAACGTTGACAGCAACTACAAAAAAGCAGGTCCCTCTCTGGTGGCAAGGACAATCAGACCAGAAAGACCTCCATAATTTAGAGGAAGAAACAGAAATGGATGAGAAAACGCAGACACAGAAGTATGCCTGTAACCTTCCTCATAGGTTTACAAATTCCACTTGAACACTTTAAGGAAACATGTGAATCCAATACAGAATGAAAATTTTCGTCCTCGACCTGCAACCCCCTAACACTTATTCCCAACAGTGAAAGCCCACATGGTTGCTGGCGACTACGCTGGTACACAGCATTGATAGCAGCCAGTCTTATCACCTGCTTCCCCTCCCCCAGCAGACCAAAAGAGAGATTTCCCTGAGCCACTTACAAGAGGCACAACCCAAGAACCACTGCACTAAGTCAGCCCAAAGGTCCCTTCAGCTCAGCACACTGCCTGCAACAGTGGCAAAGCCCTCCCAAAACGGGCAATACCAGCAAAGGTGTACAGCTATCATTTTCTTAGAATAGCTTCCCAACATCTAGTGTTCTTTTCTTGCCTGCCAGAAACTAATTTGAAAACAGATCACAGAAGTGAATGAAAATAGAATGGGCTTTTTTTACTCAGTAAGGAAACTGAATTTTGCTTACAAAAATGCAGAGGTGCAACCATTACTTTTATATTTACGCTAGACACACACAGTCAGTCTACAGACCTGCCTGCTCTCCAAAACCTCAGTCAGAATAAAGCTAAATTTCCTGTCACGGGAACTCAATATACATTAGTTTGGAGCTACTGAAATTCAGACAGCTATACTCTATGCATCCAACCAGCCAGGTCTTTTTGTGATCCTTGGGCCTTGAGAGGAAGCATTTGAATATCAACAAGCCACAAATGGAAGTCTGCTGCACAAATAACGAGCAAAGTGCTATTTGCACATTTACTAGAGTGAAACACTCTTGTGTTTGTTGTTTTGGCTCACCAGCAAGGAAAAAAAAATATATACAACTGTCACAATTACACTGGCAGGGATTTTGTTATTCCTTTCTCTGGGTTTTTAAATTCTAGAAATAAGTTCAAACATTTAATTAGACTTTGATGCCTCCAAGCTTCGCCAGTGGAAAACTGGGTGGGCCTTGTGGTGTTTATGTCTTCTCAGAATGCACCTGGCAGCTAAATATAGATCTCAGGAAAAAGGTAAGTAAATGACAAAATACATGATTAAAGCACCTACCACCCTTACAGCTCAAGCTTAATTCCACACCATTATATGCTGACAATAGTCACCAGGAGCGTCTGGGTAGCTTCTGCAAGCTTGAATTCACCGTCAGGAAAAAAAGGTGTCTTATTTTACAAATAAGGCATTGGAATTATCACTCATGAGCAACCAATAGACATCCCTCACTGTCTATTTCTGCTCAGCGCTTCACAAGAACCTCAAGGGCATTTCCACTGCAGGCCAGGGGCACCAACTCATCTATATGCAGATCTGCCATAATATCCCAGATTCCATAAAGGCCTATATGGCCTGGTAGATGGAGTACCTGAATAAAATAAGGGAGAACTGATTTCTGTGCCTGTCTGCCACAAACCTTGGCCAAGCTGCTTCAGTCCTGAGGCCCAGGACATGCATATCTGCTACTGTCCAGCTGCAGATGGTAGCAACTTAAGGCACAGTACCTCATTCCCTCACAGCTAGGTGCTATACTTTGATCTCCTCATCCATCAAACAGGCATAGTGACTGTTACTTTCCTTGGAAAGTCTTCCAAGAGCTATTTATTCCTTGAAATTAGGATCTATGCTTTTATATAGACTACAGAAAAAGGCATTTCATTCCTTAAAATGCCACTTTGGGACCAAAGTGAGGTCACAGTTGCAGCACAGGACTGCATGACAGGCTGATAAGACTGCTCTGCCAGGTCTCATGGCCTGGCATACAGCAATGCAGGTGCTCCTTGTCCCCCACCCCATCCTGCCCTCACAGCAAGTAGTTTCCAAGAACCGCATCTCAAGAATTGGAGACAAGCAAAAAGACACTACGAAGCGCGGAAAGAACATCCTGAACTACCCTTAGGAACACTGTCCTCTGGGAATATCTGGTTGTCCCCACTGAGGGCACATCTACACCCTGTGGCCTAAGCCAGGCAGCCCACACAGTGTGAGGCCACATACTGTCCCCACTCTGCCAGCCTGCATCCAAACAGGTGCAGTTGTATTTGGGTAACACCGTACCCAGTGTAATCAGCCCAGCACAAGATAATTAGCAAAGCATGCTTGGCTCTGGAGTTGCTACTTTATACAGAGCCAGCTTAAGCCTCTCAAGACTCAAAAGACAGACTTCCCTTAAACAGTATTTATCACCAGGCTCCAACCTATCCAAGTAAGGTGATGCCAATACTTTCCATAGGTTTCATAATTCAGCTATTTTCAGATCTCTGTGCTAAACTAGAGATCTTGATTTTCCAAAACATGATTTCAAAAAAGGAATAACAAACAACCTCCCCACAAAAAACAAACACGCAAAAAAAAAAAAAACCGAAATAAGAAAACCCACCAAAACAAAAACTTTCTGCCATCATATTGACACACTTGGGCTGACCTAAACTGCTTCACCCCAGCTCTAGAAGCAGGCTGAAAAATTGCTTACCAGTCCAGGCATAGCAAGAGCTGGCTGCTCCTCAAGGGATGGGGATCTCCAAGCGAGCAGGGCCTATCTGACCTCCCCATTAAGGCAGTGGGGCAGCCCCAGAGGTGGCTACAAGTCCAGATCACCAGGCAAGCCCATGGTGACAGCACAGGTCCAATACCAAGGCAGAAAGTTAAGTCAGGATCACATCCAGCAAGCATAGCTGAGGTCAGATACAGGCCCATGGCAGCCAGGCAAGACCATAGTGACAAGACAGCCAAAAAACAACCAACACACTGGGATCTGGAGCAATGAAAACTCCTACAGCACTGCTCAGGGAAGAAGCAATGCAGGCTGAGGTTAAATACAGGTCCTGAGCTGTGGGCAGGGTGGGTGGAGACCCTAGGAGAGGCTGATCAGGGTAATTAATGTTGTTACTGCCCCAGGACCTTAGCACTGAAGGTTCCTCACAGAGGAGAAAAAGTGTTTCAAAAGATGGAACAAATATTCCCATTTAACTATGAGGAAGGCAACCCTACTTTATAAACAGGCACTGGATACTGGATACTGAACTAAAATCAAAAGTATAACATGAAATCTCCCTCCTACTAGCGCCGTGGCCTTTGCTTGCCCAGACAGCTCAAGCTTATTTCCAGATCCTGCAAAAGTGTGAGGACAACCCATATTCCCTCTCACTTTACCATCAATGTACAAAGTGGCACTCCTAAAGAAAGCATGGGCAGGTCAGTGACCAAGAAAAGCTTAAGCAGGGAATATTTTTCCACCAAGCTTTCAGGCATAACTGGGTGAAATCTGCCTGTCAGTTTCAAGCGCTCAGAAAATGTGGGATATGTTTAAGGTACAGATTAAACATTGCTCAGAAAATTACAGGAAGACTGGTTGCATTCATCTTACAAAATGTTGCTGGTCACCCAGTACTATCTCCTTAATCCACCTGGAGCAAAGTGGATCTTTCCACCAAGCACAGGTGATTTAATAGACCTATGGTGGGTTGACCCTGGCTGGAGGCCAGGTGCCCACCAAAGGCACTCTATCACTCCCTCCCTCAGCTGGACAGGGGAGAGAAAATATAACAAAGGACACATGGGTCGAGATAAGGACAGGGCAAGACCACTCAACCAATTACTGTCACAGGCAAAACAGACTCAACTTGGGGAAAATTAATTTATTGCCAATCAACCAGAGTAGGGTAATAAGAAATAAACCCAAATCTTAAAACACCTTCCCCCCACCACTCCCTTCTTCCCGGGCACAGCTTCACTCCAGGATTCTCTTCCTGCCCCCACCCCAGCAGTGCAGGGGGATGGGGGATGGGGAATGGGGCTTGGGGTCAGTTCATCACACGTTGTCCCTGCCACTTCATCCTCCTCAGGGGCAGACTCATCACACTCTTCCCCTGCTCCAGTGTGGGGTTCCTCCCATGGGAGTCAGTCCTCCACAAACTTCTCCAATGTGGGTCCTTCCCACGGGCTGCAGTTCTTCACGAACTGCTCCAGCGTGGGTCCCTTCCACGGGCTGCAGTCCTTCAGGTACAGACTGCTCCAGCGTGGGTCCCCCACGGGGTCACAAGTCCTGCCAGAAAACCTGCTCCAGTGTGGGCTCCTCTCTCCACAGATCCGCAGGTCCTGCCAGGAGCCTGCTCCAGCGTGGGCTTCCCACGGAGTCACAGCCTCCTTCAGGCACCCACCTGCTCCAGCGTGGGGTCCTCCACAGGCTGCAGGTGAATATCTGCTCCACCGTGGACCTCCATGGGCTGCAGGGGGACAGCCTGCCTCACCATGGTCTTCCCCACGGGCTGCAGGGGAATCTCCACTCCGGTGCCTGGAGCACCTCCTCCCCTTCCTTCTTCACTGACCTTGGTGTCTGCAGGGTTGTTTCTCTTACATGTTCTCACTCCTCTCTCCAGCTGCCGTTTCTGTGCCCGCTGCAACTTTTTCTCCCTTCTTAAATGTGTTATCAAAGAGGCGCTACCACTGTCGCTGATGGGCTTGCCACTTGGCCGGCGGTGGGTCTGTCTTGGAGCCAGCTGGTGTTGGCTCTATCGGACATAGAGGAAGCTTCTAGCTAGCAGCTTTTCACAGAAGCCACCCCTGTAACTCCCCTGCTACCAAAACCTTGCCACACAAGCCCAATACAAGACCATAACTGCATCTAGTATACCATGCACCAGTATATCCTGGGGGCTGCCCAACTGGAAAGCGGCTTTGCAGAGAAGGACCTGGGGGACACCAAGTTGAAGATGAGCCAGCAATGTACCACTGCTGCAAAGAAGGCCAGCAATGTCCTGGGCTGTGTTAGAAGTGTTGCCAGCAGTTCAAGGGAGATGCTACTATCCCTTTATTCAGCACTGTTGAGGCCACAGCCAGAGTGCTGGGTCCAGTTCTGAGCTCCCCAGTGCAAGAGAGACATGGACAGAGAGAGTCCAGCAAAGGGCCACAAAGATGATTAAGGGACTGGAGCGTCTCACGTGAGGAAAAGGCTGAGAGATGGGACTGTTCAGCCTCGAGAAGAGAAGGCTCAGGGGGATATCGTCAGTGTATATAAATACCTGAAGGGAGGTTACAAAGAAGACAAAGCCAGCCCCTTTTCAGTGGTGGCACAAAGGACAAGGGGCACACACTGAAACACAGGAGGTTCCCCCTGAACATCAGGAAACACCTTTTCACTGTGAGGATGACATAGCACTGGCACAGGTTGCCCAAAGAGGTTGTGCAGTCTCCATCCTTGGAGATATGCAAAAGCCATCTGGATGTGGTCCTGGGCAACTGACTCTAGGTGGACCTGCTGGAGCAGGGGTGGTTGGACAGGATGGCCTCCAGAGGTCCCTTCCAACCTCAACTACTCTTTGATTCTGAACAACACCTGAACAGATGAGAACCCCATGCCTGGGCTACAAGAAACAGTGGCACCCAGGTTTGTCCAATTGCTGTTAGATGCAGTACTTGGGCTGCCTGGGGTGTTCAGAGTTGTGCCCTTGAGGGGTTTGTGCATTGCAACTGCTAAATTACAAGGTCTGTCTCAAAGGTCCTTAGAGCATGAAGACCAACCCAGAGAAAGAGAGAAAAGTACCCTATCCAAGTATTTTGTAGTCCAAAGAGAAGCACTGCTGACCTGAAAACTCCTGGACTATGACTTCTGTCTCCTCCTCTGGAAGGTGTTCAATATTTCTTTTTCCTTCCCAGTCTTTACTACTGGGAAAATAACTATGTTCACATGGATTATAAATATCAGGGGATTTTTAAATGAGACACTAGGAAAAACAGGGAAAGTGTAATATTTAAACACAAAACTAATCTATTTGAATTCTGCCTTTTAGACTACGTGCTTTCTCAAACTATGATTCTAACCACAACCTTTTCTGCCATCAAGATAAAATGCAAGCTTCCTGCTAACCACTGTTATCTCTTCTATAAGCTTGTGAAATATGTTGCTATATATAAATTATTAATCTAACAAACTACTGGCAGCATGCACCCTATATGCTCAAAAGGGTAATAAAGTCTTGTAGTGCTGCATGAATTATTCCATTAGCTGAAATATCAGAGGTCTGTGCTTTGGACCAGAAGGTTGTGGGCACACCAACTGTTGGCTAAATGGTATTTTTTCTGAAAGTCCCTTATTAACATTTTGGCAACATGCCCCCCACTACTCTGACAGCCAGATATCACCACCTCGAAATAATGTCAGACATTTAGTTTTTCACAGCAATACCTCTGCCACGTATCTAGCAAAAACCTTCAGATCAAATCAGTATTTTACTGGTTTTACTCATTTTCAGCTAGTTAAGTTGGACTGGATTCTGATCTTTCATATTTCATAGCAGTAACCGCATTGCTAGCCAGTAATTAGCAACTTTTATCAGCGCTGCATGCTCTTACCCTGAAACAGTCCCCAAGAGCCCAATTTAGAGACATATATCTCACTTGTTTAATACAAATTTAGCCTCCTAAATTATTCCTTTTTCCATAAACAGCCAGCACTAGAGCCCTGAGGCACCATAAGTAACTAATTAATATAGATGTATTTATTTTAACTATTTTTGTATGCACATATTGCCAGAAGTCAGACACTTTCTGTAGATTTGCATTCCTTATGAGACACAGCTCTGGATGTCTTAGAAAATGATCATGAATGGAGACAGTAGAGAAGGAGACAAAAAGAGAAATCAATACAAATCCACAGAAAGAAGATAGCATGTAAAGAATGGCAGGCGTCTGGCAAAATGTTGTCTGTTAAGAGAGGGAGGGCTTCAAAGTTCTCCACTAAAAGAATGCTGTTTCCCTAAAAGTCAAATTAAAACCTCAGAGTATTTTTGCTGATGTTAGGAAATTGGTTTTATGCTTATGCTTGCAGCTCAGATCCCCCCAAAGCTGAAACGTGCCACCCTCAACTCACTTCTCCTTTCCCCTCCTGTTTTCTCAATGGTATCTGGTGTAAATCATTCCTTGAGCTGGTAGAGATAATGATGCGGCTAACAAATAGCATCACAGAGTCCAATGGATGAAAACATGACATTGAAACTCTCTCTTACCTTCCTGTAACTGCCCTTTAGACCAAAATCGCAGATTTCATTTAGGACTTTGAAGTGATGCCCATTGTTCTAATGTACGTATGCACAACTCCAGATTAACAATGTGTCCCACAGATTAGATGCAGTGTTTTATGGATTAAAAAAAAAAAAAAAATTAAAAAACCTATCCAGAACTATTATATTGCATTTCAACCACAGACTAACCACTGATAACATACTCCCAAGAATACTAATATTTCTACATAGCCTTTTCCTAGCACAAAGGTCTGTCACTGATGCACTCCCACACCGCCTGAAACGAGAGGTGACTAACCAGAACCTCACTAACGACTGTGCTCTCCCCCTGTAAGGACTGGGACTGTTTGGCACCTGGGCAGAGAAACAAAGCAGTTCACCAAGTCCTCTCACTCTTCCTACTCATTGCGGATAATGTATCGGGTTCTCCGCATTTTATGGAGGAGGTGGGAGGTGTAACATTTGTGATTGGACATGAAAGAGCAATTTAACATCTGAGGGCTCTATAAAGGATGGTTAGGTTGCTAGGAGACAACATGGGATGCTTGTTTGCGTGCTAGCTGTGGAAAAGAGCACTCTTGCCTCAGGTGGACTTTTCGGGTCCTTGACTGAGGGCCGGGAAAGGGCTCTGAAGGTGTCAGAGAAAGCCGTGACTGGAGTTCAAGTTAAGAGAAACAGCAGTGAAATCAGCGGGGCAAAGCTGGAGGCCAAGCAGTCATTGATAACGATATAGGAATCAGTTTTTCAGCAGAAAAATCCTGTGCTTGAAAAGAAGAAGAGCAAAGGAGTTCATTCATAAGTTTTTAGCATTAATTAATAAATGAGGGCTTGACTGTTTTCCTACATTTATGTTGTGTGATCAGAAGTGGCTGGTAACTCATGTGATTTAGACGGACTGGTGCACTCCGTCAGAATAAACCTTTTTCCTCTATTGTCTGAGGCCTTATGATCAAAAAATCATCAGAGATAAATTAAGGTTTCGTTAATTTATGCCTTTTGTCTTATTCATATACCACACTCTAAGCAGATAGTCTCCCTCCAATCACAGCATCATAATGCCTACAGTATGCATATGATTGCATTTTACTACTGTGACTTAAAGCCTAGGCTTTAAGATCAATAAAACCACTGGAAGCCTCCTTGCAAACTGTAACTGAAATGTATTTTGCTCTTAAGTGGATGAAAATGTTTGCAAGTGAAAAAGGCCACAAGCTGGTACTTGTGGCAATTCAGGATGAATTGTGTCGGGCCCTTTCTGTGACATATGTGGTGGGAACCGAGCAAAATCGCAGATTTCATTTCCCACCATCCCTGTACCCATGCTCCCCAGAGCTCAGGAAACTACCAGGTAAGTCCCTTGAGGAATGGTGTCTCCAGAAACTCCCATAGGAGCACTGCACCTCTGCCTCACCGATGATTCAAGCCCAGGCTAAAACTGAGCCTTTAAGTTGGATGCAAGCAAAACCCAGTCAAGTCAAATAGCTCCTGACTGTAGTCTCCTTCAGTGAAACTGAATCAATCTCAGAACACATTATCGTGACCAATTGTTTAATTTCACAGCCAGTGTAAGGCATCACTCCTAAGTTTAATTATATGGGTTACAACAGAAGTGAGGAAATCTATTTCCTATTACATTTGACACTGCTTAGCTAGTATTTGCAAATGTTCCCGGCATAAGCAAGAAGACGACCTTAAAAAGACTTCAAATGGCTGCAACAGAAGAAAGGGTGATATCATTGCTGGGAATAACAGTCCTGAGAAATATTTAGATCTACAATGTGCCGCTAAGCAACACCAAACACCCTGTGAACTGAAATACTCATTGGGTAGTAGCAATGTAGCAAGTAAGTTAGCAAGTAAGCTCAAGGCTTAGCACAGTAATAACCCTTGACTGAAGCCACTACAACACTAAAAATGTTGCTGAAGTGCATGACTGAAGTAGTTGAAGTCTACAACCTATGAACCACTCGGAGGAAAAAAAAGCGCCAAGTGCTCTAAAATCTATTTTAATGCCAAATTAACTCCTTCAACTGAAATTCCAGGTAAATAGCATCTTGACCACCAGGTGTAAAGTAGAAACTTAGACCCAGTAGATTGCATATTCCACTCTAGGTACTCCTTTCTCCTGTAGAGTGAAGAGTTAGAAAGCATAAGTAGATAAATCCTAATGGCAAATTATTGGTATCAGCCACTATCATTACATCTGTTTCAAGGGATGACAACCCCTCAGAATCTGACCATATTATTCTGAATTTTTGAGGAATTTGTGACGTTGGCATTATAAGGCTGATCACAGATCAAGTGCATTGCACCGAAGACACATAACTACAGGACCTGAAGTGAAAAGACCAATGAGTCAGTAACTTACAAAAAATTGATGGGAGATAAAACCAGTTGCTCCAACTCATACAATGTTGTAAACAGGAGATAGTAAAACAGGAGGAAGGGAGGGGTGGTATGAATGAAAAGGTCACCATGGCCAAGCCTTCTCCTGAGAGATCCTGCATTGAAAATTGAGGAGCCACACTTTGCATTTAGTTAGATCAGCATCCTTAAGCTTTGTTGGATCATTGATTCCAAATGCTTATGCGCATGGTCTAAAGAGTAGACACCACAAAAGAGAGCTATGGAGCAAGCCTCGTTAAACAATCAATCACACTCGCCTGCGACCTGCTGTAACTGGAGGTACGCGAACAAGAGAAAGCTCATGTCAGGCAGCGTAAAGAGCAGGTTATTTACTTCCCTGAGTATGTAACTGTTTTCACGTGAGATTACACCCCTGCCTTCCTTTGCAACACATTAAAAGATTTTTTAACCAGTGCAGCATCCAGACTTAGGCTTTTATTACTCCCGACAGAATAAAACGCACCGGTCATTTTAAGTCACCCCAAAAGTACGGTGCGCTGTTGTGAAACTGAAGGGCAGCAACGGGAAAAGTTTTGCACGGGCACACGCAGCAAGACCCGAAATCTTGGCTGAGTAAGTTTTGCCACAGAGGGAGCAACTTCCAACAGCCAGCATCCCGGGAAGGAACCCCAAACCCTCACCGAGCTCGTTACACCCGGACGCCTGCATGAGAAAACTGGAAGGCTCAATGCCGTTTCCAGCGAACTGCTTCCCCGTAATTACGGCCGCCCCCTCCCCACACCACCCCGCCGGCGCAAGCGGCCCTCTGCTGCTACGGCAGCCCCCGCCACCCCCCGCTGCACAGGCGGGAGATGCCCGCGGGTGGGTTTCTCCCCTGCCCGCCCTCGGGAACCCCCTGCCCTTCGCCCTCG
>VYZV01027290.1:0-13303 GCA_013401275.1 Pandion haliaetus | reverse complement strand
GCCGAGCGCCGGCTGCCGTGTGGGAAGGCGACGGGCGTCCGGGAGTTGCCGGCAGCCAGGCACCGGCCGCGCCTCGGGGGCGTCGGAAAGATGCATTCGCGCTGCATCGCCGACCGTACCGGATTCATTAACTGCAGAGTTTACCGGAGATCTAGTCACCAGCTACAGCTATCGTAGCATCACCAGCACAGGTCTGGTACAACCCGGACGCAGCTCTCGGCTGCTGGAGATTTCCAAAGCTGACTTTAATTTCGTAGCCGTAGAACGGGTATCGTAAAACTTCTCTCGGGCACTGCAAGTTGTAACGGCACTTCGGTACCCTCCCAGTATGGGACTGTGATACGCATTTCCTTAGGTGTTTAAGCTGACAGTAGAACAGATACACTTTCCTGAGCGCATTGCCTCCGTTTCCTCACATAACCCTTCAGCGATACCAGTTAGCAACACAAAAGCAACAACCAGCTGCATCTCTATCAAGAAGACAAGTCAAGTAACCGCAGCCCGTTATCCCGCTTCTCCTTCGTGCCTGGAAAGAAGCCACCCCTTTCCCAAGCAGTTCTGTTCCTCAGAGCTGACTGCTGCCAGCTGCTCCGCTCTCCTCCTGTGCTCTTAGAGTGAGATCCCAAAGCAACTCAACGCTGATGTAAGAAACTGTGAATGGGAATTTCCTGTGCTGGGGCGGTCTTCCTTTTCTGGACGAAAACAGTGCCACTACTGCATCGGAAAGCAAGAAAGCAACGGCACGCACAGCCCGTTCATTTCAACCCTCTGCAATGGTTCAGTTCTTTCTTGCCTCCATGTCGCTACCATTATTTTCTTCTTGATTCTCCTTGCGGGGAAGACAGCTTCAGCACAAAGTAGCAGGGCAGGTAGCGAGCACGTCTCGCTCTCTGGGGATGTTGCTTGATGAGGAAGGACTTTTCATAAGCACGAGAAGATGGGACCGGAAAGAGAAAAGTATTAGCCTTTCTTCCACAACAACCCCACCTCCCCATTTTCCTCAGTTTTGCTGTGTGGTAAGGAAAAGTCTGTTTTATTTAAATATTCATTTTTAAAAGGATAATACTTGAAATTGAAGGAGTAAAGGTATTAATGACATACAGCATTGTAGAATTATGAAATACAGGCACAAAATTTTAAGAAACGAGAGAAGACTTGCCAGCCCAATGTGAAGCCAGATCGCACACAGGCATTGTAATTCCATCTTCAACTGTACGATCCTATGCGTGCTTTTTTTCCCCTCGTAGCATCACCGGCAAGCTCTACAGACAAGATTTCCATGCAGTCCCTTCAGAGAGCTGCAGACACCTACTACGTAGGCCCTGCAGGCACAGCTTAAAGAACAACAGAAAATTTGCTCCTGAGCTGGGCCATCCCAGATTTTAACGGGGTACATGACAAATACTCGGTTTTGGTGAATCACCAGCTAAAAGCTGCCTTACAGTCACGATGCCAACGTAATGGCAGGAGCAGCTATTAGAGTTAAGGACGGAGAGTCAATTATTTTTCTGAAATGCAGAGTGGATGAAATTGGGGTCTGCCACAATACAAGACCCAAGTTCCATTTCCAGCTCTACCTGAAATGATCCGCTGTTGCTGTATTTCAGCTTAAAGGAAAATAAGGCTTATAGGGCCACTGACTTCCTCATAATTTTTTAACTCCTTATCATCAGATTCATCTGAATTGAAAAGGGTAAAGTGCTCAAAGATGCAAAGCTAGCGCAAGTGTTGTGAAAAGATTTGTAGGAATAAGTGACAAAACCTCCTCTCCACTGTGGAAAAGACTGCAGCATTCACCTGTTTGTTATCAGGCATCAGCCTCTAAATTCAAGTTGCAAACTGGCAGGAAATGAGGCTCCGTCAGTTCATGGCCTGGGTAGCTGAAAGGATACCCGCCTGAGAGCACAAACCGGTGCCGGCAGAGGAGGAGAGCTGCGAGCTGCAAAAGGATGCCCTTTCCCTCGGCCAGGTGACAGGATTCTGTCAGGATCTCTGACATTTCATCCATGGTGGAGGCAGATGGAGCAGGACTGGCAGATCCACAACACCAAAGTCTGCCCCTGGTACAAAGACAGGAAGAGTAGCATCGCTCGGCAATCAAAGAGCAAGTGTGGGGAAGAAGGCTAAGGGGGGGGGATGTGGAGGAGAAACTGCACTCCTTCTGCTCCACCAGCACTTTAACTACAGCTGGCTGGAGAAGTACTAAAACATAGACAGTATATATAGTATAGCAGCTGCGTTTGGTTAAACAGGCTTTCAAGCAGCAAAGCCAGGTCTGCAACACAGGCTGGATAAGGCCTCGAGTCTTGCTCCATCTGCTGCTTTCTCTCTCCTAAAGAGCACAAACTACATCCTCCACCCTTAGGCTAATCCTTTTCCCCCCCTCCGTTACCAGCCTTGAGGCTCAGCAGCAAGCCTATAACTACGCTATTCAACAGCAACAAATCCTCTCGACTGCACCATTTCCCTGGACTGGGCATCTTTGTAGCGCTCCCACCTCACAGCCAGCAGCCGTTTAACACTCACAAATTATGCAATGAACTATTCTAAGTTTTTCAGCAAATGGCATCTGTTTACATGGATTCACTTTTAATTTCATTTACACTGAAAACTACTTAAATCATGATTTCTAGCCTTTGGCCAGCATTTTAGAGGATTCCTTTGCCAGGTCTGAATGATCTGGAAGACAAGAAACATTTATACTCTCACTGACCAACAGGTTTAAATATATTTATTTAGAACGTTTATTGCTGTTGAAGTCTTTTTTAAAAAGACATGATTTTTAGCTAGCTGTGGGCCTTCCCTCATCTACTGTAAAACAAGTTTCAGAGTGAAAAGTTAATTCCATCTCCAAAGTTGGAATTCATTGAAAGGGCTAAAAGCCAGTTGAGCTCAAGAATTTTTTAGGTCTGGGTAGTTTAGGGAGTGCTTTCCCAGGAGCATGCAGGCCACACTCCAAGCCCCTGTTCCACTCCTTCGCTGGGATACCATGAGAAGGTAGTAGGACTTACTTATTACTTTCTCAGCAGAAGTAACATTTAGACAGGTAAAATAAGCTGAGACAGTTCTGGGGTATTTTAAAAAAACTAAGTCTTTAACCACTTATGCAAACAATTGGGGTCAGATAACTAGCAGGACTTTTAAAAAGGCATCTTCTGACACTTCAGTCCGACTCTTAGTTTCTAAAAGAAGGAGGTTGTAACCTATGATTTATCTAATCTGCCTAGTTGTTGTCCTGCAACATCTATATGTGTGCTATTACTGTATTTTCCACAGTTGTATTAAATTCAGAAGTAACGGTGATGTCAAATGTTAAGAATGAGCCATCATTTCCTCTAAGACAAGTAACTGCGAGCTATTATCTAGATGCATATTATACTCACGAGATAGAGACCCATAATCCCTAAAACAGCCTCAAATAAGACAAAACAACTCTGTGTTCTGTGCATGTAATTTTAGACAGAGAACCCACAAACCGATACACACAGAGTAGACAATTAAAATGCTTGGAAGGTTTTGGAGAACTGATAGAAGAGGGATAAATAACCAAAGAGGAGCAAAGATATATTGCAAAGACAGTTTTGTCACTGGATGTTTTCCTACTGCTTTCCTCTAGATGTTTGTATTATAAAATAAAGCTTTTGTACTTTTGTCTTCCCATTCTTTGTGAACTGTGAAATATCTGTGAAAAATGGAAATACCATCCTAATCTTATGCTATGATATTAAAAGACAATGCCATAATGTAACATTCTAATTAAATAGCACTGGTAGTATTAGTGGATGTCTTCTCTTTTGTCCTGGTTTCAGCTGGGATAGAGTTAATTTTCTTTCTAGTAGCTGGTATAGTGTTGTATTTTGGATTTAGTATGAGAAGAATGTTGATAACACACCGATGTTTTCAGTTGTTGCCAAGTAGTGTTTAGTCTAAAGTCAAGGATTTTTCAGCTTCTCATGCCCAGGCAGCAAGAAAGCTGGAGGGGCACAAGGAGTTGGGAGAGGACACAGCCAGGGCAGCTGACCCAAAGTGGCCAAAGGGGTATTCCATACCATGTGATGTCATGCCCAGTATATAAACTGGGGGGAGTTGGCCTGGGAGGGATCGCTGCTCAGGAACTAACTGAGCATCGGTCAGTGAGTGGTGAGCAATTGCATTGTGCGTCACTTGTGTTGTATATTCCAATTCTTTTATTATTATTATTGTCATTTTAATATTATTGTCATTACTATTTTCTTCCTTTCTGTCCTATTAAGCAGACTTTATATCAACCCATGAGTTTTATGGGGGTTTTTTCCCCACCATTCTCTCCCCCAGCCCACTGCAGGGTCTCCCCCACCCCAGGCTGCGTGGTGCTCAGTTACTGGCTGGGGTTAGACCATGACACCTTTGAAGAAAAGAAGTATTTCAAGGTGGTGGCTCTCATCTGCAACAGAATTTCAGCACTAATTTCTCCAAATACTTACAGTATCCAGAATAAAGTCATCTGAAATCTTGTTCTAGCTTGTGTGTACAATTCACTTCTTAAGTATGTGACTATTAGCTATACATATACATCCAATAATGGGTATCCAGTATGAACTGACCACAGAAATTCCACTACTTCTTTACACTTGTACAGCCATGATGTACTTTTGGTTCATCCCTAATCGTTACCATAATAAACAACAATCATATGAAGTTTGATTTAGCAATTGCTTGGCACAAGCCTCTTTCATGGCATAAGCCTCTTTCATGGCATACTGGAGTGCAGACCAAATAACAGTTCCCCTTGCCTTAAAATGCACTAATATTTCCATTTCATGATCATGTCATTACTTGATCTTTGATATAAGCTTGATGGGGTAGGGGGTGGGGAAAGCAGCAGTGCAAGAGAGGTTTAATTAAACCAACAGGCCCATCCACCTTGTCACTTGGGAGTATTGCCATAGTGAAATGCTTTTTATAGGCAGCAGCCCAAGAAACACATGCCAATTATTTGAACTAAAGTGGATATGCTGTGCCTGAGTGCTCACGACGCCATCCCCTCCTCTGGGAGACTTCAGCATGTCAGAAAAGTAAAGAGAAAGATAGAGAAAAGAAACATCTTGAAAAATCAGTAGCAAGTCAAGTGTGGTCTCTTGTTTGTTAAGCAGGAACACAGATTAAGTTAAAACAGCTCTTCCCCAAGAGCTCCACATGCACAGCTCTGACCAAGGTTCCAGAACCAGACAGTTTTTACCCTCGATCCCACTCTAAGTGCAGAAGACAACCAGAGTTTATCAGAGAACACTAGCTTACTTTCAGCTAAATGTTTAACGTGAGACAGAAAACACTGTTATGGGTAGCTGAGAAATGTCATTCTTGTGAAATTACTCTTTTGTTTTGGTCTGTAGAGCAGACTCACTGAATTTGTTTGGTTTTCCTTAGGTTAGCATGGGTCCTACAGCTAGCATATAAGGCAGAGTAGTTTATATTATATACAGCTATTCTCTGCAGGAGCAATTTCCTTTTAATCTCAAAGGGAAGCAACTTTTCCCCAAGGTAGTTAAATCTTTGCAAGAGGAAGCTATTAGTTTTAAATTTGGTGTAAATGTCAACTATTCATAAGGTTTATAAGGCTTATTGATGCCTTCAGGAGGAAATAGTGAAGGATTTCACTTTTAAAGCTGCCCCTGCTGTTTGCATAAACTGCAAATTTAACCTTGGAACAAAAAGTACATGCTCTTTCAGTCCACACCTTACAAAATGCCTGTTGACTTAATGCGCCAAATACCTTCCCTTTTTATGCAATCTGAAACTTCAAGAATAAGCACAGTGAATTTTTATGTGAAAACTTGACTTCTGTTTAATATTAGTTCCTTTCTGTTCAATAATAGATTCTTTCTTGCTTACATTTTTCATTTAGCTACATCTTACTGAAAAAATTTGCATCTTCACTTGTGATGAAAACCGGTAATTCGGCCGTGTCATGGATTTCTGTTACATATACTTCCTGGCAAAATTCTCCTGCCATGGAGAATATAATGCCATGCCAGATGTCATTTGGTTCTTGTGTTGTTATGAAACATTCATTTCAACTTAATAAACACACTGTGTTATGGCATACACACAGCTTAGGATTCACAATAACTTTGAACTGAACATAGGATAAAAAAAAATTACTTACAATGTGGCAAAAGTAGTTGGTTACAGCTAAGCTTGCAGCTGGGAGGTACTGTACATTCTGGCTTCAGTCCAACGAAGTGTAAAAGCTGTAGTTCAATTCTCATTATTATTAGATCTGTGTACTACTGGATCACCTAGAAGTTGAAATTCCTCTTGATGAGGTATAAGCAAATTTCTTTTGATTAAGCCAGAACTTACAATCTGATATTTATGACAGTTTTTATGCTATATGGGGGAGGAAACAGTACATGATCCATCACAGAATCTGCTAGGACAAATTGCTCATTCGAAATTTATTCACAAAGCAAATTAGAAGAGCAACTTCACGTGATTTCACCTTTACATCACTTAGTTACAGCATTTCTAAACTAGCATTGAGTGTACTGAAACCAGATGTGCTGCTTCACAAAAACATGGTCCCACCTGAATTCAGTAGGGTTTCTTCTGCTCTGAAACATTAATCAGGCACTGAAAAGCTTCAGTAGACTTGTAAATTCAAGCCTCTGACAATTTACTTAGTCCTATCATTTCTGATATCCAGGACATGTGAAAATAAAACTTGCAGTTCACTAGTTGTCACTGAGAAAGATACGTGGTAATCTAGACCACACAAAGGGAATAATATCATGTTAGCCATGTAGCCTTTATTAAGAGCTTGAAATTAACTTCTCAGGATCTTTTAAGTTTCTAAGCATAAAATAATTACGGTAGCTTACAAATGTGGAAGAGAAATATTTTGGTGTCATAACCAAAGTAGTCTTCTCCTATGTGAACTGGAACACAATCTATAATATTGTATCGACACTCCAAAACCCATTCTCTCTCCCCCTTTTCTCATCCAATGTTTCCTTTTAGATATTTCAAGAAATTCTTTCATTGTCTATCCCATAAAATGAGAAATAGATTATAATGGAAGATCTCCTAACATAAAAAGTTAATGCATTGGACTAGCTGTGATACAAAAATTATTTGAGACACATTCATGTTTGAGGTTCTGATGAATTATCTAGTTGTTTACAATTGCTAGGACTTCTCTCAGTAGTAAAACACTGAGAATGTGCATGAACATAAGAAACTATTCATGGGGCATATTCATCCTTTATGCAGTTAAATGAAGTTTTTAAATCACAAAAAGATTTGGCTGTTACACAGTCTGTTTAAATTACATGATAGCAACCAAAACCACAAGACCATGTGTCTCATACTTTGCTCTGTTTCAGAACAATCTCAGCTTGCAGAGCAGATCAGTTTTCTGTAGCACAGATAACTAGTGTTCACAGTCAGACTTTTCATTTAGAAGGCCACAAAAAGAATCACAAAGAGACCAATTATCTTTTCCTTAAACATCGTGTTTACAGACAGCTATGTTATCTCAAAGTACTATGAAAATTATTTTCTCTAAGACTGTTCCATTTATTATTCGATTTTTTTCTGAAAACCATCTCATAGCTTAATACTTATAGTAATTTTTTCAAGTTTTGATTTTTTCTAATGAGTATCAAGCACATGAAAATTATAAATTATTTAAGCAAAGTAAGTATTTGCTACAGTTGCGCTTGATCCAACGTCCCATTTTTTTCCAACAAGCAAATGAGTTCAACCAAGTTTCTTTCAAGAGCCAGAACGAGAAAGTACAGATTCTGCTCTGCCTGCTAAGAAGTAGGTGAAAGAGCTGCTACCAATTTGAAAATTATGTAGGCTCTGTTGTGCCAGTTTTGAACTGGGGAAGAAAAACAGCCCTTATTATTTCAACATTTAGGTCCACATTTTCTCATTTACAAAGTAGATCCATTGCCTTGAGAGACTGACTAGAATTACCTGGAACAAACATTATTTTCGCATAGGATCTGTTTGTTAGCTGAGAAAACAGTCACTATGTCTTGATAATAATACTACGTGATTTCATGACACATTTCTGTCTCAAGGGGCCCAGTTCTGTTTTATTTTCTAGTAACACATTATCTAATTCCTGCCTCTGACTTAGAGATGAGCAGCATACAATTTCTTCAGTGTCTACTTATCACACAAGGAAGTCAACAAACCTCTTTTCCACAGTTACAAGCAGTTTTCAAAGATGTGACAGTTCACTCATCAACTGACCCTGAACAAGGAGGAAAATACAAAAGGATCAATAAATGTGAGAAAGACCTTTGGTATTACGGAACCCAGACAAACTGGTGCAGCTTTCTTCCCTATTGATTTGAAAAGAATATTCCTTGACTGCTGTTCATACTGATAATCCACAAATTACTTGCTACTCTTTTTAGCCAAAGGGCTAAGGCAGTACCATCAGCAACTTCATAATATACCCTGGAACAAAAATCAGATATTACAGCTCCAAGTCTGAGGAAACAGCATAGAATCATTTAGGTTGGAAAAGACCTTTAAGATCATAGAGTCCAACCGTCCACCATGCCCACTAAACCATGTCGTGAAGTGCCACATGTCTTTAAAATACCTCCAGGGATGGTGACTCAACCAATTCCCTGGGCAGCCTGTCCCAATACTTGACAACCGTTTTGGTGAAGAAATTTTTCCTAATATCCAACTTAAACCTCCCCTGGCACAACTGGAGGCCATTTCCTCTCACCCTATCACCAGCCACCTGTTATGGGTTTGTGTGGCGCGGTTTCTTTGGTAGTGGGGGAGGGGGCTGCAGAGGTGGCTCCTGTAAGAAGCTGCTAGAAGCTCCCCCGGCTCCAAGTCGGACCCACCTCTGGCCCAGGCTGACCAAGTCAGTGACGGTGGGAGCACCTCTGGGAGAACAGGTGTAAGAAGGGGAACGTGGAGGGAGTAGTGGGATTGGAATGTGAGAGGAACCCCTGTGCAGATACCGAGGTCAGTGAAGAAGGAGGGGGAGGAGGGGCGCCTGAGGAGGCTGATGGCCCTGCAGCCCGTGGGGAGACGGCAGGCTGTCCCCCTGCAGCCCAGGGGGGTGAATGGTGGAGCGGAGGTTCCCCAAGATGGCCTTGACTCCATGGGAAAGCCCACGCTGGAGCAGTGTGTGACTGGAGAGCAGCCCGCAGAAAGGACCCACGTTGAAGAAGTTGGTGAAGGACTGTCTCCCGTGGGAGGGACCCCACGGTGGAGCAGGGGATGAGTGAAGAATCTTCCCCTTGAGGAAAGGAGCGGCAGAGACAAGGTGTGGCGAGCTGACACAAATCCCCATCCCCTGTTCCCCTGCACCGCCGGGGGGAGGAGGGAGAGAGAACCGGGAATGGAGCTGGGCCGGGAAGGCGGGAGGGGTGAGGTGAAGGTGTTCAGAGGTTTGGTTTTCCTTCCTAATATCCTTGTTTTGATTTGGTTGGTAGTAAATTAACTTGATTTTGTTTCTTCCCCAAGCTGAGCCTGTCTTTTGCCCGTGACCATAAGTGGGGAGTGATCCCTCCCAGTCCTTGTCTCGACCCACGAGCCTGCCTTTGTATTTTCTCCTCATCCCAACGTGGCCAGGCGCAGGGGTGGGGGGTGAGTGAACGGCTTCGTGGTGCTTTGTTATCGGCCGGGCTGGAACCAAAACCACGACACCAGCTGACAGAAGAGACCAGCACCCACCTCACTACAACCTCCTTTCAGGGAGTTGTAGAGAGCGATAAGGTCTCCCCTCAACCTCCTTTTCTCCAGAGCAAACAACCCCAGTTCCCTCAGCCACTCCACATCAGACTTGTGCTCCAGGCCCCTCACCAGCTTCGTTGCCCTTCTCTGGACATGCTCCAGCACCTCAATGTCTTTCCTGTAGTGAGGGGCCCAAAACTGAACACAGGACTCAAGGTGCGGCCTCACCAGTGCCAAGTACAGGGGGACGATCACTTCACTGCTCCTGCTGGCCACACTGTTTCTGATACAGGCCAGGAATCAATGATTAAGACAGCTGTAACATGTAAGGCATGGTAAGAAGCAGTTGTATAAGGCATTAATAATTTATCAGGGCTCTGTTTCAAATGCTGACATTTCCCATGACTTGGATTTTGCCTATTATTATGAGATCATTACATCACCTATCACACAAGCGCAGCTTTTATTTTAAAGTTGACAAGGCTATTAGACAATATACAACACAAAGTTACACAAACGAGGGAAGTACACAGTGCTTCCACAGGCGATCTGGAACTGGGCACCTGACTTCAATTCCTGACTTTGAAAACCTCTCTCCAAATCACCCTCTTTCACTAAGATCCAGCAGCAGTCCTCTCCTGTGCCTCATGCTTTGCTCTAGTCATCCAAAGCCCACGGAGCTGCACTGCAACCAGTATGCCAGCCTCATGTCCCGTTTCTGTCACCTAGTCTTTATGTACAGTTTCTCACTAATTAAAAGGCCCAGTGATTCCTCATCACTCATCACACTTGAGTTAGTACATCCAAGCATTGTTTTTGCAGCACTACGTTTGCACCAATTAGCTGTTGAACCCTCCAGATGATGCACTGCTGTTCAAGAAGGGTGTAGTATAACTGGTGAGAGTCTACAGGAAGTCCAAGAGAGTGCTCAACGATATACAGAAGTCTGACTTCAAAGTATAAATTGAAAAACAGCCGCTTAACCTGGACAGGGCAAGACTGAAGAGAAATAACAATGTTTAAACTCTAAAAGGTAGCTATAAAGAAAAACTTTTCTGTACATCCATTGCACACAGGACACGGAATAATGGGGCTTAAATTACAACCTGACAGACTTAGGGTGCGTAGCAACCTTTGCAACAGTAGTGATAATTACAGAAAATGTTTAAGAATAAATTAGACAAGCATTTGTCAAGAATGATACAGAACGTTGATCATTCACCTTTAGAATGAGAGCAACACTAGACTGTATTTAAAGGTTCTTTCTCCATTGCTGTCCCTCTGTGTATTTCTACCCTCACCAAACACAAGCATCATCCCCAGCTGTGCACTTACAATGTTGTATGCATATGCACATCTACATATGCAAATTTATTTCTGTTACACACAGTTGAAGGAGATTACTCATAGGTAAGCCAATTTACATAAACAGCATTTGAAAGTTAAACACCTCAGTTTCTTGCAAAACATTAGCTCAACAGAGCTCCACCGGGAGCAGTATGTAAATCCTTACTCCAAAACCATGTTCTCTTAAATCTTACGAAAACCATTTCTAATATAAAGCCTAACTCATCTGTTTTCTGACATTCCCCTTCTCTGTCATCAGGTACTTATAGTAAAATAACTGACTGGGGGCAAACACCATAACTAGCAAAATAGCTGACTTCTGTGGCAGTTGCATATTACGTCTGAATAAATGTTAGTTTAGTAGGTATATAAGTAGGTACACATTCATAAATGCACATGAACTGAAAGGAGTAATCAGTAACTGGCAGACTGAGAACTCTGCAATAGCGTGCAACGTAGATCTACGTGCATCTATGGGGAGGGAAGTACAGAAACATTCTTCTGGATTAAAAAAAAATATGCAGCAATGGTAGGAAAAGGTACTTGGAATGTGTCACTTGCAATCCACTGAAATAATGTCTGCAACAGCAGTAAGAACATTAGCAAACTACCTTCTCTGTTCCACAGTGCCTTGAAACCAATATGCATTCTCTGTTGCCAGCTGCCATCAGCAAACCAAGGCATTAAAATCAGCAGAAGTGTGTAGGACACCAAAAATGAAGCTTTTAAATATGTCACATACATGATACTCATTCTCAGTACAGTCTACAAGGTTATACAACTGTAAAATAACTTGTGAGAATGAATTGGGTTAGATAAGTTTGAAAATTGTGTTTTGGTTTGGTTTTTTCCAAGTGCTTTAGAAATGAAAGAATCTTGGTAAAGTGATTCTCACACACTGCACAAACACACACAGTGTTTCTCCCACTGTGAGCGGAGTATAAAAATACTCTTACCTATATGTTAGACAGAGTGACCGACGTCACAGGAGAATCTGTACTTTTCCACTGATTAGAAGGAACAGGCCAGGTGCTTTGTGCCTCCTATTGCAGCCGGAGTGTGCAGTTGCCTGGTAACTTGTTCTGAGCTACTGCATTTTAATCACACATACATGTAGGAATACAAAGCTGACCACTTAGGTTTATCAGCTAAAATAGTTTACAGCAACACAATAGTTTATAGCGATTCAGGAAGTTTAACGTGGAATTTAGGTATGTGCTTATATGGTTTGATGAAAGTAATTTTTATAAATGAAAAGAAAACAATATAAGTTACTTATATGTGACTTTAGAGCATACAAAAGGTATAGTCTACAAACCAAGTATCAGTTATTAGCAATATTTACCTTTTCAAAGGGCATCATGTAATGTCTCAGACTCAACAAGCACAAAACTGACAGACCATTATGATTTGAAAATTTTTACAAAAGTTCTAATAGTGTACCCCAAACTGAGGTGTTTCAGTGTTTGGTCTAGACTCATTGTCTTCAGTAAATACGTATCTTAATTCTAACACAGGATAAAAACTGATTTATAAATTACCTCTTGTAAAAATGAAACTGTTCCAGTTATACTGTTCACTCGTATTTAAGTTATTAAATAGTGCAAATAAGAAGTAACTTTAATCAATCCCTCCCACCTAGCTACAAACCATGACCATATACATTCGTTGCAGACCACACAAGACCCTGTTTCATTCCAGCCGTATCATTAGCATAAGCTGTGCAAACCCATTTCAGTCAAAGAATTTTTCAGGCATAAAAGGAGAATCCAACAGCAGTTAAACCACATGTCTTAAAACCTACAACATAATACTTCCATCACTGATAATAGCACCGTAACAAAAAAGAATGGGTCTTTATTGTCTTGAATGAACTTGAGGGGCTGCAAGAAACCAGTGAAGTTACGAGCATGGATTGTGTAACATCACTATCAGCATAACTTCCAGACCAAAGATCCAGCCTCCTGTTAAGATGATCAAACACAATTTTGATTTCAGATGACAAGTCATCACAACANTTCTCTTTTTTCATAAGAGAACATAGTCATCACAACACTACATTAGGTAGAGTATAAAATCTTATCATCAGATTCTCAGCTAGTTTAAGTCAACTATTCTGTATTCTGCTGAAGTCAGTGATACCAAACACACCACCGTATAAAAGAAATCTTTCAGTGTGCCTCAGACCTAGAAAAATCTCTTGAAAAAGTCTGTAACTTTTAGTACAAATTCTCTGCATTTCCCATGATCTCTCGACATT
>VYZV01027288.1:96465-111211 GCA_013401275.1 Pandion haliaetus | reverse complement strand
GTCATGGTTTTCTCTGGGCCCAAGTTTTCTGAGGAAATCTAGAGGTTCCTCAGCAGTAGGTCTGTCCAAACCTTTTGCAGTTGTGTTGCGGCTGTGGAAATGGGGAGAATGGCAATAGGAAGGAAGAAATGCAAAAATGGGGCTTTTGAAACTTTTTTATATTGTACTGTCATCATCTATTTTTTGTGGAAAGACTCAGAAATAACCACCTCATGCTATAAGTTTATTGTGATAAGGCTATAGAAAGCTCTGAAAATGCCTTGAGAATGTAGGCTTTGATCACTTAAAATTTTATTTTCCCTATCTCAAAATCTCAGGGTCTAAAAGCTTACTAAAATGTCAATTAGCACATTCTTAATGGTTTTCTAGATGTAGAAAACTGTTTTTTAGGAGGATCTGAGCTTTAACCAAATTAGTCTATTTTGATCTTTAAACTGTTGTAAATTTGGAAGGAAACTCCAGATTTTGTGGGAAAAGGAGGGAAACTTGATCAGAAAAGAAAAAAAAGGAAGATTAATTTTCCAGGGTGCTGGAATGTGATGTTGCCCAATGGAGCAGGAAAAGGAAAGTTAAAAATGCTTGGATAATTACCATTGACATATAGCTTTGTGATTTACTACATAGATACTATTCATGTACATAGACTCTATAGGCACTTTATATAATAGCCATGTAATTAATGTATATATTATTAATATATAAATGCTTCTATTAAGAGATATCATTAATGATCCTGCCATCCTGAAGCTGTAAGATACAACTTAGTGTGATACCCATAAGACATTTGTTCCGGTCTGTCAGAATTAGACGAAAAAGCCGGAGTAAATTCTTCCCAGTACATAAAATGTACTAATAAAACTGTACAATATTTCAGGAACAGCCAGTCTGATTGCCCTGGAAAGGGAGCTCACAGGCTGATTTTTGGTGAGGCAGGTAGAAGAGATATGGAAGTGGATCAAGGAGGACTTCAAATAAACTGACAACAGTCAGATCTCTAGGAAAAGACTAGAGGAAGAAATGCACCAATATATAACATATTCAGAATAAAAAATATAAAACTTTTTGTTTCTCCTTTGTCCAGTTTCAAAATGGATGTGTAAATTAGAAAAGGACTGAGAAGCAGTTCTGAGGGGAAGAACATTTAACAGATTCCTGTTACTGCCTTAAGATAATCCATTTATGTGCTGCAAGTTTCTGCATAACAATAGAAAAATTTTCAGCTTCCCCTGAGAACTGTAAAACAGAATGTCTTCACAAGACTTCAAGAAAAAGAATAATAATAATTAGTGAGTTTAAGATTAAGTATAATAATTACAACAGGTAGCAGAGACTTTAGGATTGCAAATATAATCAACTCTCTCAAAAGAAGTTAGAGAGAAGAATATTTAGTCACAATGTTTTAATGTACACAGTTCAAATGCTTTCTCTGAATCTGCCTTAAGGTCTACAGACTTGATGTCCCTCTGCCTTTTTTACACCCCTACATGATGAATGGTTTCCTGAATGTGTGAATGTTCTCTGCACAGGTGGAAGCCTGAACTGTGAAGGGACAGAGATCAAGGGCCAAACACAATCAGAAGCATCAGGTTTTGTCAATGTTTGCTGGCAGCAGAACTCCACTTAATGACTTGGTAAGATCTCCAGCATTTCACAGTGGTGCTATCAATTTTTCTGTACAGTTTAGATAAAACAAGAACCCTGAATCTGTTGAATTCAACAGGACTGGACCCAAAATATGCCTACTCTACCTCATTATCATATGGATGAAGCTAATCTTATATGCCTTATTGGGCTTTTTGTGTGTACTTGCTATGAGGACACCGATTCATTCTGCCTCTGCCCCTTTTGTATATATTTATTCTTGTATAGAGGGTCTGAATTGAGCAAGGTCAAACCAATCAGCACAAATGCAAATGAAGATAAAAAGTAAAGAACTGGGCTGTGACATCCAGTTGTTTGCTGTCATCTCCATGCAAACCCCAGAGTTTTCCTTCCTCTGTGGTGTTTTTTGAGCTGTAACAGGCTATTACTTATTTTTATTCTGTATCTCTGTCACCACAAGAACGCTGTAATCTGCTGTTTCTTCTCTTCAGATGAGAAAAATACTTTTTTCTTTTATCCCATGTACTTCACTTGGTTTGGGTTCTTCTTCCATGTTTTGCAGTGTTTCATTGTGAAAATCCCCTTTTCAAGAAGCTAAGGCAGGCGTATCAACTTATCGAGATGGCTTAACCTATCTTACAGAAAGTACTGTGGCAGAGAAACAATACAAAATGCAAGTATCTACAATATCTTAGTCTTAGCGTATGAAATATTTGAGCATAAAGACCACTGTAAGTCTATACAAGGATATTATGCATTATTAAATACATCTTTCTTGCTGAAACATATGAACAGAACCGTTTCAAACCCTTACTTGGTTTGCCAGATTGAGAGGAAGGATGTTCATCATCAACTTGTGACCCAGGCAGCCTGGGTTGTGTTTACAGCACTGCTGGTGCCCTTTTGCAAAGCTCTGTATTTTTCTGTTAACCCTTGTGACAAACAGGATGCTCCTGCCTTTGTAAAATGCTTTGAGACTTAGAGATAGAAATATTCTGTGGCAGCTAAGAATTAATGCTGTTGACTGGTTATATCAGCCTTTGATGTTCAACTTGCAAGTTTTCAATCCTCTCTAAAACCTTTGGATCACAGGTTTCTTCTTAAAACAAGAAAACCCTAAAAGATCTAAACCTAACATTGTATTTCAGGTCTCAGATTTTTGGGATATCAGGCCACCTGCAATTGCATTTGAGAGGAACTGAAGTATATAGTTTATACATGTAAACAGTTTTACTAAGCCTCACTCAACTCACTTTTTTCTTACCTATTGATAGAGTCGTAACAGTGTTTCTTCACTGAAGCATGTCCTGCTTACACCTAAAATATTACGGGGGAGCAGCTCCCTAAGGAAATATTAAGTATCTATCTTGTGCCTAATACATTACAAAGATTGCAAAAGAAGTATAAAAATATGTTTGCATTAAAGACAGTGGGAAAAGACAATTCTTTTCCTAACGTGTTCCAGCACATGATTAGCCTTCAGCCATGTACAAAGTTATTTTAGAGGACATTACCTCACTAAAAGTCATTCAACCTCAGTTGAGTCGAGGTCACTTGTGTACTTTGGAGATAAAGCCTCATAAAAAAGATAAGCAATTACCTGAGGTTCTCGATATTCCTAAGTAGTTATGAGCTTCTTAAGTGGGATCAGAAAGTATATTTCCTGCTTTATAGGTACATATTGAGATACGGGTGAGGAATGGTCCCACAAGGATTCATTTGATCTGGATCTGAATCCAGCTGCATCGAGTTCAGCGGCTGTGCACTGGATGCAATTTCCTACTTCTTCACATACAGAGCCTCCAAGGAATTCTGATGGATGTTTTGTGACCCTCATAAGGAGCACTGCATTCAGGCAAAGCTCCAGCACTGAATCCCAACCCCACCTTGGTTGTCTGCTGTGGGATTTAGCAGCCCTGCAGAAGTGGTTCCCCAGACCGCAGTTCTTTCCTAGACTGGAGGTCAAGATAGCTGGCAGGAATTTAGTGGGAAGGGAGAGATACAGGTCCTGTGGAAAGCTCAGTGCTGTGTTTTGGCTGAACAGCAGTTTCATGCCACTGCATGATGCAAGGAGTTTGGGAGCCAAGTACTCCACTCTCATGTCTTGGTCCTACTCCTCTGTGAAATTCCCACAAGATGTCTTGGCATCTAACAAATGGGCCGATCCCTGATTTCTGCAGGAGTGCTGTCAGGACAGGCATCTCCTGGTAACCAGGACCCATAATGACAGCTCCACTCAACTGAAAAGAATAGAATCAAGTTGATGATTTTGGAGGCTTTGTAATCTTAATAAGACAAAAGATCAAGCAGAGTGCTTGCACATCAGATATACTCTGTGTTAACTAGGAGGTTGTTCTGCCCTTGTACAATTCCATCTATCCCTAAGGTATTTTGTAGATTCGAAGGAATGATCAAGCAATACTAAGTAACATTTTTACTACCATTCCTTGGCTCACAAACCAGGATGTCACACTTGCATAGTTTTTATTCATGAAGGAGGGGAATTCAGGACAGTTCTTTGTTTTTCACTCTTACTTTTAAGAAATCAATTTAATAGTTAATAAAAACAGGGGCTAAAGATCTACCATGTGATCCATCCAAATCACAATGACCTTTCCTTGAACATGAGCTGTCAAAAGTACAGCATGAGAATGGCTCACATGAGACCTCAAAATTTGTTTGCTTTTGCACCTAATGCCAGAATTTAAACTCTGTTCTCCTAAGGCTGAAAGGCTAATGTACTAATTTACAGTGTCATGCAGCTGCCTATTTGGTTGAGTTTTCTTTTCTTCTCACAGAAGGTTAATTTCCATAAAAGGGATTTTGATTTGACTGGGCTTGTTTGGACAAGATTTTATGGGATTTGGTTTCAGTCATGGTGTTTGATGTCTGATTGCATAAAGAAATACACCACAAGGACAGAGTATACTGTTTAATTTTTCATTAAACAAGTCTATCAAGTGTTGTTTTGTATTAAAAGTGTATGCAGGTATGTTGTCCTGGGCTAGTGGAGTATTCTCCTGTGTCTACCACTTTTAGCAACATTATGTTAACCTAGAGCTCTTTATCACTGGTCTTTGTGGTGCTTATTTTCAAGGAATACGTAGCAAAAGGTAGAACTGATTGAATAGGCAGTATAGATGATAGGCAGTAGGAACGAAATAGTTCCATTTATCAGGTCCTGGGTTCGTAGTAATCTGGGGAAAATATACGAATGCTAGAAAGTCACTGCAGAAGATTTCTACAGCAATGTGTGGTGACAGGCACACGACAACCCCAATGCCACAAAACAAAGTTAAAGTAGTTCATAGATACATACTTGATCAAGGCATACAGCTCTTGAAGAAGTTAGTTTCTAACAGTTGGTTTGTAATTAGAGCTAATGACATTGATTAATAATAGAAGAAAGGTGAAAGAACCTGTTGATGATTGTCATTACTCAGATTCCTTTGGTGTTCTGGACTCTCTAGCATGCAAGAATCAAGATGTAGAACAAAAATTTCCATCAAGAACCTGTAATATAACTAAAGTAGAGGAAAGAAAAGTCTTAAAACTGTAAACAAATTCATCTTCTTTAACTCTACTGGACAAAATCCAAGTTGAATTCCGTCCTCTACAACTTTGCTGAATTTAAAGCCATCTGCAGGGGGGTAACTGATGGCAGCATTTGCCCCTGCAACTCATTTAGAAATATGTCTTCATTTGGCACGATCTAGCAGAGATGAAAAGCAGTAGCACTTTGTGAGCTTTACTGGGCAAAAAGGTTTAAAGCAGCTGACAAGTGTCATAAGATATTGTTGTACCAGTTTGTATTGATTGTGCTGGAGGGCACCTCCTTGTGGAAGACGATTGATTTTTGTGTGTTTTCACAGAGTTTTTAATAGTCTTTGTACTTGCTGTCATGTCGCAAAGGCCCACAAGCAAGACATGTCTGATACCACAACTTTAAATGATCAGCCCTTCAGCCTCCAATAAGCATCAATTAGTACTGTTAATACTTACATCTCCAATGCAGTTACACTGAAAACCTATTTTTATAAGTTATAAGGTCAAATTCGGCACTCATGCAGTAGCTAAGAAATCAGTGCCATCCAGGAATTTAATTAGCTCAGTTTCAGAGAGAGATTAAGAGAAAGATAGTCAGTTTCTGATTCTTTGTTAAGAAGGTCAAATTCTTTCTTAAACTCATGAAAATGTGAAAGCTGTTAATTGCAATCACTTGAGTAATTGGATAGAAAATCGTTCCTAAAGTTTTTCCTTTTGTTTCTTTATTCAGAAATTTTATGCCTCTATCATTTACTGAGGTAAAAATTCACAGAGAAGAAATGACTAGCTAGTTAACTTTTTCAAATTTGAGCAGAAAAAGCATGAAGAGAGTGTGGGTTTTCATGCCTTATATAGGTAGGCATGGTCAAATGACTATAATATTCCTAAAGGTTTATCATAGATCAATAATACTACTATCAATACGATAGTAGTTATCCATATGGAGAACTGTAGAATTTAGCAGGGTTGAAACCATTAGGTTTCTATTGACTTTAATGTCATATGAGAAAGTTTGAATGTAACTGAGCATGAAATATTATGTATAGAATTAAAAAACCCCATCTTTTCAATAATAGGATATCTATAGTAATTTTCAAAGGGTGTGTCAGGAAAGTTCTGTTCACTTCTATCAGGCTTTTCCCTAAGATGAGGAAATCCTTTGTTCATAAGTCCACGTCCAGCCTACCATCAGGTGTGAGCTCTGTCTGGCTGCCATGAAACATCTGCTTTAGCAGAACTGAGGCACTGGTGGTCTTTTCACAGCTGCTCTGAACAGTAAGTGCTGCATTTGTGGTTTCTCATGACTGCAGTAGGTGATGCCCCCTCCCTGAGTCAGCAGTAACTGCTGGAATTGCTTGGCTGCTGCAGGTGCCATCATTCAGTCATGAATGTGCTCATGGTGCATGCCATGAAGTGCTGAGCCCTGTATCCCAGCTATGTGCCAGTCCAGATATCAGTTCCTCCTGTAGTTGTAATTCTCACCTTTTTACTTCATGTATGTTATTATAGGCCTGGAACAGAAACCAAAGGTTTGCCACAGAGCCAACAAGTAGTGCAATTTTCCTATTTTGCTGTTCTGATTTGGCTTTTATAAGCAGCACTGACAATGCATATGCCTAAATTAGTTGCCCAAAGTCAGATAGGGAAAATATTCTCTGCTGCTTTATTTCTTGTTTTGTCTTAAGAGTGTTCACAAAAGCCTTTTGAACTTTCTGGAGGTGTATATGTGAGTTGCAGCCATTATAATGTAAATTACAGATTAAGCCCAAATCAACATGGAGGTAAGTAAAACTAATAGGACTATTTCCGCTGACATCCATAGTAGGTTGATCTGAGTTAATAAGATTTCTGAAGTAAAAGCTTTCTTTTACTGTATATTCATGCAGTATTTTGTGAAGTGGGGTCTGGAATCTGCTTTTTTACTGCTGCTGCACTAAAAATAGCAGTGATGTAATGTACTTTGAAAATACTGAGCTTTACTGTGGAACCTACAGCTGTAGCTTCTGACTTTTTCTAATTTGTAACTTTTATTTGTAACTCTCCCTGCATATTCACACAAGGGAAGCTCAATTGCTTAAGTATTGGGAAAAGTAAAGAGCAAAGAAATGAGAAGGTGGAAAATGTTGGATAGTTCTTAAGAAATAAAGATGGCTTCTATTCAAAATAAATCAAATAAACCTTCATTTAGTTGCTTGTTTGTATAGAACATCGAAGATGTGAGGATGAACAGAAAAAGTGTCTTCTTTTTGCTGAAATAGAAATCTGGAGTATTTCAAGACAAATCATACTCTGGTCATTATCAGAACCATCAACACTATTTTTTCAAGAACAAATATGCAAACAAAGAAAGGACTGCTTCTTTTTGTACAATACTGATCAGAAAAGTAGAGAAAAGAGTAGAGAAAAAGGGGAAGACAGACAAAGAGAGAATGAGTAACACAACTTTGTGAATCAGCAAGTATTGGCAGTGCTCCTTAAACTCTTAACCAGCTGGAAGAAGTTGGCTCTGACTGCAAGCCTGGATAGAGAATATTTATATTCTTCAGGATAGCAGAATAAAAAACAAAATATATTAACTAATTGTTTGAAGATGAAAAGAAATTATAAGATTAGCTAATATACATGCAAAATTGTTTATTTATATACTATACGTTGTATATTCTATATTTTTCATCTTGTACACAGGTATCTCCTCCAAGCATGTGAATCTTGATTTCTGATGTAAGATGATAGTAGGGATTTCATTATAGTAAGGTTTTCATCTTTCCTTCAGCAGGTTTTTTGGGGAATGGAAGGATAAATTAATTTGAAAGAGACTAACTGAACAATAGAAGAGTATTGAAGTGATGAGGTTTTCCCCATACAAACCCTGCATGAGAACATTCTGCCTCAGAATTAATTCTGAAAACCTGTGTTGTTGTTTTGTGCATATGTATATATATATATATACACGACACAACCCGAGAAGTTTTTAAAAGGAAGATGCAATGCGAGAACAATGCTGACATTTTGGGATAAAAACAATCAGATCTAAAGCACTTTGCCTAATTAAAATAGTGGATCCTAAAAGTCAGATATCAACTGCATAATTCTGTCACTCAAGGAGTACAGAAGCCTGATCACAGAAACTTATAAATATCATTAATTAGAGACAAAAAAATACTGTACATGGGTTATCTCACCCAGCTCCCAGCTATGTGACTGTTTCAAACAATATGCATTCTACTGTTTTAAAAATGTCTCTATTTGACTTCCAACTCTGCCTTTAAAAACAACGTTGAGTAACTGAGAAAATATTCCCATGCAAGTATGCTGTTTTATTAGAATTAGTGTGGAATAGGTAACGAGAGCTAGGTAATGAGTTGTTGTGTTTGTATAGTTGATACTGCATAGAATTTAACAGCTACTATTGCATGTCTGAGATAGACGTAAAATCTTTTCTTATGCAGTCATCAAACATTTCGTGTGATCTTGTACAGAATCAAAGAAAACCCTAGCGATCTCATTCTAGTCCCTCTGCACCTTTAGAGATACAGATGGATTGTGGTTGTAGGACCTTACAAAGATCTGTGTGTGTGTATCAGCAGATATATTTCTCTGACAGGAAGGTAACGTGATGACCATTACAGGTCAACCATCTTAGAAAATATGAGAAATGAATGAACTGAAGGGCCCAATTCTTAACCCATGTCCTGGTTTCAGCTGGGATAGAGTTAATTGTCTTCCTAGTAGCTGGTATAATGCTATGTTTTTGAGCTAGGTATGAGAAGAATGTTGATAACGCACTGATGTTTTCAGTTGTTGCTAAGTAATGTTCAGTCTGATGTCAAGGTTTTTTGGCCTCTGATGCCCAGCCAGCAAGAAAGCTGCAGGGGCACAAGAAGCTGGGAGGGAACAGAGTCAGGGCAGCTGACCCAAAGTGGCCAACGGAATATTCCATACCATGTGACATTTTAGGAACTGGGGGGGGGGCATCGCCGCTCAGGGACATCCGGGTGCGTCGGTCAGCGGGTGGTGAGCAATTGCGTTGTGCATCACTTGTATATTCCAATCCTTCTATTATTACAGTTGTCATTTCATTAGTGTTATTATTATCATTATTAGTTTCTTCTTTTCTGTTCTATTAAACCGTTCTTATCTCAACCCACGAGTTCTAGTTCTTTTCCCGATTTTCTCCCCCATCCCACTGGGTGTGGGGGGGGAAGTGGGTGAGCAGCTGCGTGGTGCTTAGTTGCTGGCTGAGGTTAAACCACGACAACCCAGAAACATGGGCACTTACAGTTGGTTTGCTGTGTTCCTTGCCAGTTTAACTCCTTTGGTTGCATGATGTTATCAATGATGCAGTACGTTTTCATTCTTAACAGTGGAATTGGTTCCTAGGTTATGCATTTTCACCTTGGTATGAAAGAATTTAGATAGGTGGCTTTTCTTTAATGTTTATCAGGGGAATGTATGCTTAAAATTTGTCAAATATTTGTTGTATGAACTACAGGCAGCTAGGGAAAATGAATAAGCCACAGTGCTGTGTGCCCAGAGACCTGTATTTTCGTTCTGATCTTTACCTGACACACTTTATGAGGATGGCTAACGTATTCATTTCTCTGTGTGGAAATTCTCTGCCTGCAAAATGGGAGTAATTGCATTGATCTGATATTCCCAAATGAAGAATATTATTATATAGCATAGCAATTGATTATACAACCTTCTACAAAGACTAAGGTTTTCCAGAAATGGCTCCAGTGGGGGTTGAGGGAAGAGCACCTAAGCATCCAAGAAGTACTGAAAACTCATTAACTTTTATTAAGCTGTTGACTGATTTTTGGAGCATGGTTGTTGACATGTGTAGGACACATGTGAGTGTATGACCACAAGGGAAAAGCAGAGGACTGGCAAGCAGCAGGTGAACAGAGGAACATGTACATTTCCCTAGAGATTATCAAGGAGGAAACAAAGGGAAAAATGAAGTGGAGTGGAGGGAAAGTAAAGGACAGGAGGAAAGGATCATTCTGTGACTAGAGCCATAGGAAGAATAAGGGTTGTTGGAGAAGGAATAGAGGTTAGGAGAATATCTAGAAAAGACTAAGAATGGAGAGAACTGGAGACTCATAAGTGAAAAAGAGGCAGATACACATGAACAGACTCCTTATAATAACTTCTTTCTGACCCATCTAGCCTTGCAGCAGTTTATACACAAAAGTACTTACCTACTGCAGGAGGATGTGATGTGGTCATGAAAAAGCAAATGTAGTTCTACACTGGATCAAGGCAGCTACCACCATCAGAAACTGAAAACCATCAGTCCCATTGTTGCAGTGTGCCGTGTTGGTTATGTACTTCCAAAAGGACCTGTAACAATGATGGATGCACAGAAGGGAATACTCAGGGCTTGTTTCTTCTAGATTGGTCATGGGACTGTAAAGTCTGTATGTGCCAAAGGACTCGAATGAGTACAGTGGCTACAGCAAAATGGTATAAGATTAGCATCTATAAATACTTTCTGTGGTTCTAGGCAGCAGCTAGTGCCTCAAACTGCTCCTTGGTTGTTGTTCCTCGGTTCCTAGCTCTGGTCCTATGTGGCCCATAGTATCTATTTAGGATACTGATGGAGTAAGTGACATTTTCTAGGTGGTGCATCCACCACTCTCTTTATGAAATTGAAAAAAAGCACCATAATATGATTCATTTAATGTTAGGAGGCTTTTGGCTTTATCATCCACAAATTTTACTAACTTCCATATATGCAGTAGATTTAGTGGTACAAAAGCTAAATACAGAGTAGGACAGTGTTGTTAATGGTGGAGGAATGCTGCAATTGTGCATGATGTTTTTCAGGTGAGTCAGTCATGGTGGAATCCAGTCAGTGAAATACTGAAAGCTACTTGAGACAAAAACCTGCTGAAATCACAGGAGCTCAAATAGGATTTTAAAAAGAGAAGTATGGAGATTCTGAATGTTATTAGAAGTTGCTGCTAGATAAATGATTTTTTCTCAAAAGTATGTATTTGGAAAGTAAAAAAACAGCAATATTAACCTACTGGTTCATTACACTTTGAATAACTGTAGGGCATTCTGGGAAAAAGAAAAAAAAGAAGTTATATTTAAATGGACCATGGGAACTAATTTGTAACTAAAACACTAACAATATTTTTATGCTTATTAGCTCCTACCATTTCAGAGGAAGATTAAGCTTTCCACAGAACCCATAAAGATTTAGTTTGTTGTAACTACAGATTTTAATGGTTGAAAAACAGGCTCATCCATCTGTTGGAAACCAGCAAAACAAATACCTTGAGTTACCTGTATAAGCTGCTTTCTCTGTAAATGTAGTTCTAAATAGGTACAACAAGAACTGATAATACTGCTCATTTTTTAGACAGGATGTCAAATTTAGGGTAAATGATGCTAAAAAATAGTGTAAAATGGTCCCTAGCCTCTGTCAGTGCAATAAAATGATCACAGCAGTTTTTTTCTCATCAAAGCAGATGGCTTTAATGATTCTTCAAGCCATGCTTAATTCATCTGCAAACAACAGAGATCGGTTTGCAAATGTGTACTGAAAGAGAGAGATGTTACTGTTCATAAATGCTCTGCAAGTTTGTTTTGCCCCATCATTAGTGGCAAATGGTGTTTACTTAAGGTAAATTATTTTTGTGAACTGTCTCAGAGTCAGTGTTGCAGTTGTAATAAATTACCTGTAAAATGAAATGAGCTGGTTAATGTGGCTAGTACAATTGACCTGATGGAATAAGTAAAATTATCTATTTTCTTTTGAATTAAAATTTCATTATAGAAATGATTGTCATCTTTCCCAAATACTTGTTTGCTTTGCACTATAAAACTGAATACTTTATTTTTTTCATAAGTTTCTATTGTGAGTTTGTTATTGCTGTAATGTTGTTCTTTAACACCAGGCAGAGAAAAACACATGATCAATTCACATATGGGCTCATATTTTAAAAATAGTTTTGTTTTTGTATAGCATCAGAAGTTAGTCAGAGAAGGACAATTCAAGAACCAGTCTGTATTTGATAACTTACAGGAGGGGAAGCTCTAAAATACACTGAGTGAATAAAAATATTGATTCTGGCTTCTTTATGTACCTAGAAGAGGATATTCAGTAATTCCTAAAATTATATCATTCCTCCATTTACCTAGTGACTGAAATATAACCGGAAAAAAATGTTTGTGTTTAATGGAACAATGGATATCTTTCTGAACACTGAAACTTAGTTCTGAAGAGGCTTTCTCCCATTAAAAGCTCTGGATTTATCAATAACTATGTTGCTCCTGGCCATAAAGAAACTGAAAATTTTGTTTCTGTCTATAGATATATGCCAAATCTCTGAAAAAAAGAGTTATCTTTTCCAGAACAAGCATTTATCACTTATAGATGTGAGTAATGTACCCAATTAGGCCATACAAGACTTGTTTTCTTTCTAAAGTGATCTTAGTTGAAGTTAAAATATGTCTCATGATTTATGATTGATGGCTTGCCAGCTAAACCATTTAAAATGTAGCAAGAATAGACAAAGGTGTTGGGATGACACTGACTATAATAAATAACATGAGATATGTGTTAAGAAAACTGTGAAATTAGATATTGAAGAGCATTGATGCTTGGGGTTGTAGATGTTCTTGATTTCAAACTGGAGTTATAAACAAAAGAAAGTTGTATTAAATCATTTAAAAGAAAGTTAGTTACAGGTGGCATTCCTGATATGAACTTTGTATGTTTCTTCATAATGCTAATCTTGGACAGTCTAAGCATTCGCACTCAAGCCTCATCAAAATGTTGAAGCATTTATGCAATTAATACCAATCATGAATTTCTTTTTTATGTCATATTCTGTACTCTTCCAAGTCATTCCCATCTGAGAGTGTTGTAAAAAACCATAGTCTCCACATTGCTTAGGTCAGACACGGGAGCTCAGAGCTATGTCTGCATAGAGAATTTGGGTATGCAGGACACAGCTACTCTCAGAGGTGAGGACACTTAACTAAATCAGTAGCTACACAGAAAGGATTTATTGACCACCCTCATTTCAATGGACGGTTATGCAAAAAAAGCCTTTTCTGATTTCACAGGACAGGTTTTTCAGACCTTGACTTGCAGTCCTGGTAAGATCTGCAATAAGAGGTACACAGGGTTTATATGCCAATATAAAATTTTTATTAGGCAAACAATAGAAGAGATATCTTCCAAATAATCTTCTTGTTTCACTGTTAGAAAGAATATTTTAAAATCATCTTTACTTCAAAACCATGCTGATATAACATTATTCATGATGTCAGGGAGGAAGATAGCAAGCCCCTACATGCAAAGTTGTGACATTTTTGAGTCACAGCAATTAGTTCAGTTTTCTAACACAATACAAGTGAAAGCAAGAAAGAATGGGCCAGAACAGGAATAATCCACAACATGCCTTTCAATTCAGATGGGGGGTCAGGGTTATAAAGATTGCATTCAAGATGTCAGCAGCAGTGTTAGAGAGCATAATTTAGCAGCGATGTTCATGCCTAATGCCAGGAAAGCAGCTGGCATCCTACAAGAAATACACTTGAATAGAACACAGTTCAAGACATTCAAGACCTTTCTGAGAGGTGAAAACCTAGATGAAAATACAGCCTCAGAGTATAAATGGAGGATCTGTCTAGCACTATGCTGTTGGCATTCTGTTAAAAAAAACCAACCCACAACAAAAAACACAGTTGGAAGGTGGGAGGAGGGGATTGTATCCTGCTAAACTGTGAGTTTCAGTAATAAGGCTTCACTAAGAAAAGTGCAGCATAACTAAATTTAACATACATTCTAGAAGAGCAATCAAATCATATAGCCAGAGCTTCAGTGAATAATTCATGTGAAACCTGATGAGATAAAAGGACTGACATGAGAGAACACCATAAATAACATACTGTAAAAAGACTGAAGACCAAAGATCTAGTCTTTCATCAGCAGATATAAGGCAACATTCCCCTTTGGAAATGCTGATTCTTCTTTGCTCAATCTAGTCAACTTGCATTTTCACAGTTTTTAGTTGGGAAACTGACAGAAGGCAAATTTCCCAGCAGACAAATTTAGTATTGCTAACTTGCTACTAACTGTAATTCTTGCCAATTGTTTAATTTTCTCAAATTGACATTTTGCTGAACAGCATAATAAATATGGGACCTTCTTTCCATTCCCAGTGACTGTGAACACCACAACAATGCCTCCTGTCTGATCTGTAATCCACACCTATTGTACACACCTCTGCCTCCTGATCTGAGTCTCACTGCTTTTCTTGATCTGGTCTTCTAGGTTTGGGAAGAGAGATGAAAAGTACACACACACACACACAAATCACTTTGCTGGGAAAATGAACTTTTTCTGAGTATGTCTCTGCTGCAGAAGATTAATGGAAGTGAAGCAACATTTTAAAAATAGTGATAATCCAGCACTGCAATGGAACGAGTGGCTGCAGTATATCTGCTGCATTGCTTAAAGCCCATCTCTGTCTCTTCCACTGCTATGTAGTTGTGTTGCTCTTACCTTGGAGTTTTGGTTGTGGCATTATGACTAGAACAGTCTGGTTTTTTGTCTTTCTTTTTTTTCCTCCCA
>VYZV01027288.1:50185-87419 GCA_013401275.1 Pandion haliaetus | reverse complement strand
CCAGTTTCATCAGAATCTTCATATTCACACAGTAACAAACAAGCAGATGACTCTTTTCAAGCACAGAAAAGCATTTTAGTTTTCCAACAGTTACCTACTAAATCTAACATGTTGAGGGTTTTTTTTATTTTATTAAAATATATTTAATATTCATTAATGTGACTCAGTCGTAAAATATGTTAACCAATTCATACTACTTAGATGATGTTATGGAGACCATGTGACATAGACTGCAAAGTAGTGTAAATTTTACTGTATTTAATAGCATCTGTGCATGCAGTGACCAAAAGAGAGCTGCAAAACTGTGGTACAAACGTAGTGAAGAGCAGGTAATGCACAAGATTGGTGAATCCCTAGCCACCAGCCTACGACAACACTTTTTTTTTTTTTTTAATGTGCACTAACATTTTGCTAAAAAGGCATTACGTGTACCTGACTTGCCGTTAGAAATCTCTATGCTACCTTACTAAACATTCATTAAGAATCACAGGATACAACTATTTTAACTATATGTTTTCTTAACTGTGGTTTAATCAGACAAAAAAGAAATACCTTGAGTGCCGTAGAATATGCTTATTGGTAGTTCAGCTATAGAGTCAAAGTTACTAAGACATATGATTCTAATTCTTTAACATTCCTCTCCATATTAATGCTAGAACAGCTTAAGTCAGATTTACAGGAGCCCAAAATTGCTTTAACTACTTTGCTAAACATTGTGCTTTTTATAGAAGAAACTAGAAGAAAGATTTATCACATTTTTTGAAACCATTTAAAAAGCTTCATTGATCTTCCTGCACTTTAACTTTCCAACATGCTTGTTTTGAAGGGGCATATATTACAAGGGGCATATAAACATTCAAAAAAAAGTGCTTCTGTCAAAAAATGAGGAAATCAGGGAAAGAAAGAAAGAGACTTGTTTGACAATGGTATACCAGTACCCTCTCCAATGCCCTCCATCTCTCAATGTATGGCACTGAAAATAAAGTGAATCTCATGGCTAGGTTCACCTATTCCCAGTTGTGGTCATGATTTTATGAACGATCTTGAGAAAGTTACTATGTGCTATAGTTTAGCCAGATATGAGTAGGGACAATGATGATGATTTTGTATATACAGGATATTTGAGTCAGAAACGTTCACATATTTTACAACCATGCATTTATCTTGCTTCGTAACTTCCTTGAAGGATTACATATGTCTAGCTGGCATCCACATATAGAGTTGTATAATCACATAATACAAAAATATACTAATATTTGTATTATTTTACATATATGCATATGTATGCTGGTGCCATATGGATTATATATAATGTGCATAAATGTAGCTATACAGATAGATAAATATACAAAGCCCCCTTGTCATGAAATAAGGTAACTGCATGGTTGTAAAACATTTGAAGATGTCTGCATCAAAGATATTGTACCAGCACAAAGAAAAAAAAATGCTGCATAAAAAAAATGCTGAGACCCTCACTGTTGCAAACAGGGCAATGGGGAAAAAAATCAGATTACTTAAAAAGCTGACACAAACATAGTCTGTGGTCTTGGCAAATATTGGAAGCAAAATTGATTTTGCATTGTCTGAGTTTGGAATGACTGATGTTGAGATCTAGCTGTCAGTGTGCAGAGGAGCTAATACTTTTGGTAGATAAGGATAAACACAGAATATGAAAGTAAAATGCAGTAGGTAAAAAAATCCATTTAATTTAGACATGACTTCTGATTTTCAGCCTGGGCAGAGCTCAATGCCCAGCTGGCTCAGCCCTACACTTCATGTGTAATAGGGATCATCAATTAAAAGATTTCTCATTGCTTAATGTGCAGGTATGTCCTGGATGAATGAGGCTTAGAAGTCCTGCAATCAGATGTCCTAAGCTTTTAACCTTTGATAACTGAGCTGTAGGAGACACTTCCTTCTTATTTTCTCCTCGAAACCTTCAGGAACATGTGTCAGTTTATTCTTTGCCTGTTAATTGTTTATTTGAATGCAAGAGAGTCTGACCCTACATTCACTGACCTAAACAGCAATACTTCCATTGAACTCGTTGGATTTGACTGCACTGTTGCTGCTTGGGGAGCAGTCCTCTCTGAACCAATGTAAACACGAGTGTCATGTATGCTGGAAGAAAGCAAACTGGACAGAGATAAACTGTTAGTAGGAGAGTAGATTGGATGTTTTTCACTAGTCTGTGTAGCAATGTCTGTGAATATAAATGTAGAGAAAATTGAGCTACCTCTACAGGAGGAATTAGAAGCAGTCCAGCTGCAATAGCTTCAAGTTGCATCCTGGCTAATTAGTTTTGCTCTGAAAAGTAAAGGAGGGAAGTCTATCTAATCCGGCTCTCCCACAGCTATAGCATGGCTGAGAATGATTTACCACTTCAGATGCAAGAAAGCACAGGCTCTGGTCTAAAAACAGGTTACTGAGGCAGAGTTTGGGCCATGAATTTGTCTACACTCCCACTGGAGGTCTGTGGCAGAACAAGAATTCATGGGCAAAATACTGCTATATCAAGGTGACTGAAGCCTTATTCCTGTCCTTCGTGGCTGGCCTAAGTGTCCTTGTTGTGGGTTAAGAAAAGGCCACCATCATCACCACCCTGCCCCCCCGTCACACATTTGTGCACATAGGTTCACCAAGCAGCATTCATCCTGTTCAGCTGGGGCCAAGTTTTGAATTGATCCTGCTCGTACCCTTTTTAGATATGAGAAGGATTTTCTGAACCACATAGTGATGACTAGGACGGTTAATGTTTTCCAATAGCTACTCCCACAAACAATCAATTTAAGGTTAACTCAACTGATTATTACTTCTTTCTCTTAAAGTGAGAGTGGAAGGGGGGTGTGAAGCTGAACAGGAGACTGTAAGCGCAAAAAGTAATACTGAGGGTGGAAATGCAATTATCCTTCAGTTCCTCCAAGGTGCTGTGGGATGTCAGCTTCTGCTCAGGAACTCCTGGGATTGTGTCGTGTCAGCAATTGCTATGGACTGGCCTGAACTGGGGTGCAGATGCGTCTGGGGAGTGACTATGTGCAAAGACCAGCCAGTTGCCAGGGTATTGGCACTGGAGGCAGCAACAAGTGAATATATGCTTCTAGGAGAATGTGGACAGAGTTGGGAGGGGGAGCTGGGATGGTGTGAGATTGGACTTGATGTATATATCTGTTTGGAATTAAAACTTTAACCATATAAACTTTTTCTTTCCTGGTTTTTAAAATTTCATTATCTATTGCAAAACAAGTGTAAATCAAAATTAATGCTGACCCATTGACTTGAATAGGTGATGGTTCTAAATTTCAATTTCTGAATTTGCCTATGTTCACATTTCCTTCAATTACAATGATAGAGGTTTTAATTTACACTAATATTATCTGGTACATATTTATCTTTCTGCTGCCAACTAGGATCTCCATGGAGAACCTGGGAGATTGTGCAATAATTAGTAGAGAGAATTTCCAAAATGCCAGAAGTGAGTAAAGTTTCAGGCAATCCCTTGAACTTACTTGCCCATTTTTTTTTTTTTTCTGAAATGTGGCATGATTGCCATTTGTTTAATATTTATGAAAAACTACAAAGTACTTACCAGTAGCTATATTCTGCATTAATCACATTTTTACTATTATACCTGTTTATGAATTCATTAATTAATTAGCATTAATTAATAATGTTAAATAATGTTTATATTCATTATTTCTTAAAGATAGTGGTAGTGAAACATTTTGAGGCCCACATATCATTGAAATAAATGTTGCTCATCTGCCTCTGAAATATACTATAGAAACTTGCAATGACAGATGCAACCTGAAATTATCCCACAGCTGAAAAGCGGCTAGCAATCTCTATCACTATGCACCAGGCTATAAGCCCTAGCTGAGATTTCACCAAACTGGACGTGTTTGGTCTGAAACATCAGAATGATACTGAATCACAGTTTAGCATATATTTTCTTTTCTTCAAACTACTGCAAGGATCAATCCAGCTCAACATGAGTTTTCTGAATGCAGAAATGCATGCTAGGATCTATGCACTAATAACTACATTAATACAAACATAGGCTGACAACGGGCTTCTCACTGACAAGAACAGTAGAAAGAATTTTACTTACTTCTTTTGACCAGATTAAGTCAAATGTCTGATATCACCCTCATATTTTGGAAGGTAAAATCACATCAATTGTTAATTCTTCTATATTGTCCCTTAAAAATTATAACCTTATTTTGTGCTCTACCACCTGTGCTTAAGAAGAAAAGTGCATCTAGATTCAAGCCCAGTTGTGAATATATATCAGTCAAAGGTTTTATGCACAGTTGACAAAAAAACCTTATTTGTCAAGATATATGTTCTTTATCCCAAGCTAATAACTAGTTTCATTTGCATCAGCTTCAGACAGTATGTGTGAAGCTGACACTGAGATTTTGCCTTCCCTGACTGAAAACAGGCAGGTGAAAAAAAGGAAAAAAAACCCAGTAGATTTTAGAAAAATCCTGATTGCTTGGTGTTCATTTTGCTGAAGAAAAGTTTTGCTCAATTTGTAAGAGAGTTGATCTTGACTTATTTTTTGACGTGTCATATCATCTTTTGAGAAGACAAAAATTGGAATTGATATTGAAGTATAAAAACTATAATACTGCCTTACCGGGGGTTCAGTTAGAGCAGCAATGTACATTGGCAATGCCTAGTAACTTCTCAGCTATGTATATTCTTATGCCTTCACACATGGGTGGTAGCTTACCCATCAGCAAGAAGGCTACCATATGAGTTAACATGCTTTGTTGCTTAAACTGCCTACAGGTAAGTTGGACTATTTGAATGTAGTCTGATTATATTTACTGCTCATTGTATTTGAATAATAAGTGGGTGTCTTTTTAAAAAAATTAAAATATACAGATGCCTTTTGTCCCTTGTATGTATTTGTTAGTCATGTTTGACAACTCATTTTCACTGTACTTGCCTGATTTATTTTAATGGCTGAGGAATGTGAACTAGCACTTGCAGCTCTCTTAGTAATAAGAATTGTGTTGGATATGAAAGAGGACAAAGAAAAATTTTTTTTTTCACCATTTGTTAAAGAGTTACAAAAATGCTTTAGATCTGGGTAAATCTGATAATTGTATAGGTTGAAAAAATTCTTGAATATGACCATAATTTGGAGTTCAAAGAGAGGAACGTGGGCTCTCCGTTCCGCTGTTCCTACCAGCAGCAGAGCTGAATGTTATAGTAAGCTGGAAATGACAGACCTTTCATGTTTAGGATATGTGGAATAATGTAAGGAAAATATTGGGCAAAATCTTCAACTTGATAGTGGTGCTGTGAACTTGGCCACTGGTTTTCAGGAATACTGACATTACTCAGGTTTCCTTATAAGAAGTGGAATGACCCAAGAGTCCTATATATTTGTGTGTACACAAATAAGTATTTTGTTCGATATAAGCCATGCAAAATGTAGGAGGACTTCACAGTACCATTTCCCAGGTTTTGTATGGCCAGTAATACAAGTTGTTTTGCATTTAAACTGTTTACTCAGCTCTTGACTTCTCTATACATGACCACCACCACCAGGAGACAACACCCTTCATCTCAAACACAGGTAAAGTAATACCATTTTTCTACTTGTCTTCCTGTTGCATGCTATACCTTCTAGAGCAGCAAGAAAGTACACTTTCATGTGAAAAACCATCCGTAGATTACAACAGATGTTCAGCTGGAAGTGTCTTAAGAAATTTGCACCACAGGATACAAACCCACCAAGACTCACAGAAAGGGCAAGTTGTATCAAAAGTTAATAGTCTTTGAAAAAATAGTGCTGGATTTTTCAGGAATAGTGTATTATTGCAGGTCAATACTCCCTAAATTCATAAGCTTTTAACATCTCCACGTGTCCTGCTGTACTCTGCCCAATGATGTATTTTTTGTTCTTTGCAGACTATCTTTAATTGGAAAATTGTTTAATAAATCCTCACATTTTATCTCATCAAAGAGAGACATAGCGTGTGTAAATATTCATTACCACTTCATGTTTAAAACCACTTTGATAAATTAACTTCATAACCTTTAGAGAACAGGGAGAGACAGGAAGCCTGGATGTAACAGAGACAGTGCATAAAAAAAATGGAATAAAAAAAATGTAACTCAACACAGTCATTCAAAAACGTGCTTAGAAAGATTTTGATTGTGTCTATTAGTAGAAAGGAGATTCACATCAGCTCTCTTAGAGGAGAAGATGAATTATCTTCCTGAGCTGCCAATCTCACTCTTCTGTCTGTAGAAGTAGCTTCATCCGCTGTCTTAATATAACTTTAAGGTCACTGTGAATCTAACTCCTGTGGATATTTAATAACCACAAACAATGACATACGGTAGGAAAGTTCAGCTGTCCTAGACAAGTAGCAGATATCTCTGCATGCTGCCCACCACTCCTCACACTTTCATACCAGGCACTAGTCATCTAAGACTTTAATGACGGCATGTCTTAGTCCAAATTTGACACTGCAGTCTGGTCTCAATGTAAAATGGTATTAAGATCATTTTCTTAACTCATTTCTTCAATCCTTCAGATTATCAAATTGCTCTTTTCTCTGCATTTTTTCCCATGGTTGTTGTGTGAGGTCTGCACTGCTTGCCCTCACCCTTAAGGTTCTCCAGAGCCTGGCTCCGCCCCTCTATATCCTCCCTATTCACACCTGAGTCTTCACTATTCACTTCTTGTATCTTCAATCACTTTTGTCCTTTCTCTCCCTCTGCTTTTCATGCCGGGGAAAATCTCCCTGTAACTACATGCACAGCCACTTTATCATCCTCCTTTCACTCCCTCCTCAGAAACCTCTTCTTTGGGGCCATAAATCTTAGCAAACAGCTGACAACAACTATGATGTGAATGTGCTTTGACTCTTACCGATCTTAGTGACCAATACTGTCCCATTTTTTCCTTGTATTCCCCCATATGTCTGTATGTATCTGTAGTCTCTTACACGCTTCAGGCACGTCTCCATAATAAATACAAAGCTAGCTGCAGGACAGAGAGAAAATACCTGAAATAACTTTAACTGGAATGGTTTGATCATGAGGAGTAGTGTCATGTACAGTATAGACACGTCCTTAAATTGTAAGCTTGCTGAAGCAGAGTCTGCTTTTTTTGGCAGGAAAAGCATAACTTCAGTTTGTAAATAGGTCTCCTAAGTATGAAGGCAATGCAAATAATTATTAATAATGCCAACAAAAAAACATCCTGTTACCAGACAAGCTGATTAGCAGCTGAAGTGAAAGTAGAGGTCTTGTCTGCATGAAGTGTTGAGAAACAAGCAAATAAAATATCCTATATCACTTTGTACCAGCCCTCTTCAAGGTTTGCTTGTGCTAATGCTTAACAGCATATGCACATCATGCAATTTCTTCTGGTTTAATTAGAGATCTGTGAGGAAAGAATTCTCTGGAGATAAAATCTTCTGCTTATCCTATCCACTAATTATCTGCTTTTTCTTTGAACAGATATTTGATATTAGAATCTACTATTCTTGAGTAGGAAAAAAAGTTATTCTGACCTTTGATGTGACATAATGCATAGTGAATGAATATAGAGAATGTGATGAAATGTAGTTAGATCGGTCTTTGGAGTGCTTAGATATACAGCACATAAATAAAAAGAATTATATGAGGAATCTTGAGATTGCTACCTTTTTTTAAAAAAGTACTAATATCAATTTAATTGCAAACAACTAGATGCTGTCATTCACAAACCAGTGAGGTTTGCTTTCCTAGCTAGTTTGGTTCATTTAGTTTTTTTCTGAAAAAATTTGCTAATTATTTTACAATAGAGTAGGGCATTATTTTTCCTCTCTATTTAAGCATTTTATAAGAAATATTTCAGGTGCTGATGCACCTTAAAAGAACTGTTACAAAAGTTAAGAAGGTAGAAGGGCAAAAATAATTTTGGCAAAAACTAAGAAGAATGGTCACTATTAAAAGAAGATGGTACCCACACAGTAACAATGATTAGCAGCAGCTAGGTGCTACTGTTCAGATGTTATCTGTCAGTTTTTGGAGATGTTAATATTTCCATGTTTTCCTTCACAATACTGCTGGATGAGTCAGATTTTACTGTTGCTGTAAGAAATATATTTACGGGGATCCTTGCTGCACTGTAACAGGTAGGACTATGATGTTGTTGTATTATAAATTCTCGTTCTGAGGAAGCTAAAACAAGAAGGTAGTACAAATTGTGGCCAGTCACCACTTTGCTGGTTACAGTTGGATTAAGCAGCCCACTGTTCTGCGTTGGCCGTAAAAGCTGCGTTTGCTTTGCCCTCAGCCGCATGCTGCCCAGCTGTGCGTGGCATCGAGGGAGACAGGAGGAAGCAGGCACTCCTCGGGCTCAGGGGCTGGAGCAGCTCCTGGAGCTGCTAATTTGATGCCCCCTCAGGCTGAGGAGGGCTTGGTCCCCCTTCACTCTCCTAGGAGAGTGCCTCTAACCGCTAAGCTATTACATGTGGTTCCTCCTTTGGATTTATTTTTGAAATAAAACAATGAGGTCTGCTCAAAGAGCAATTGCTAAAGCTTCCCTCAGGAGAGGATTTGGGGCTGAGGGTCCTCAGTGGAAAGGGATTGTCTGTCTGCTCACAGCCCGGACCTGGGAATCAAAATTCCAGAGGAGAGAAGGGATTGCAGATATGATTGTAATTTCCTATTAGCTAGACATACGAGATTCCCAGCTCCTTAGGAAGCTTCCCTTCACTGTATGATTTTTTGGGAGTATCTTCTGGAGGTGCCTAACTTTTCACGTAAAGGGCTTGAGAGGTTAGGCATCTAACTCAGGTCCCGGGACTCCAGCTGGGGGGCTAGAGGAGCCTGGCACTAGCAGTAGTGTGAATAGTAGCAACAGATTCTTGCCCTGGGTCATGCTCTCTACCTTCACTTTGATTTATTAATTATCTCGGATCTGATAAAATAAGACTCTTTTCAAAGGGCTCAGGAAGAGGACATTAGGATACAGGGAACTTTTTAGCTTTATTATTAGACAGTGTCAGGTTGTTCTTATCCTGACAACTGAAGTCTTTACCTGGCAGTCACCAACTTCAGAAATTTCTGACCTCTCCTTAATACACAGCACTTATGCAAAGCAGGCAGAGGACCAAAACTGTAATTTCATGTGTAAGAAATCTCCAACCAGGGGCCTTGCACCAGTTTTATGTCAGTGTGACTTCCTGGACTTCTGACGAATTACTTCTAATACATACTGATCTGATGAAATCTAAATCAGGCCTATAGTACAGCGGATAGTTCAGTTTGCTACCCTCTCTTCTTTGTATTCCAGTCTTTATTATGAAGTTAATGTATTTATGAGGAAGGCATAAATAAAATACTGTAAAAGTACTGGAGAAGGTATGGTTTCCTTTAGACAAAGTGTATATATATAAAATAAAACAGACTTGGTCACTTGAATAAATCTCATGATACCGTCACAGAAGTAGGAGCATTAACTACAAAATCCCAGTGGATTTTCACTCTTCACTCTTTCCATATAAATGGTCTTACACTTGGAAGTTAGAATTGCTTTCACCCGCACCTGAAGCCAGGCAGGCCTCCTAGAAGCCCCCACCAGCTCGAGCGAATTTTCAGGGATGCTAGTTTGCATCACGGGCATATATGGAAATCATAGCTCCCAATGAACAGGGACAGTTAATGACATTTGCACAGACAAGACCACTTCATCTGATAAAACGTAGCTATCTAAGTTCAAAAGAGGGAGTCAGAGAGTCTACTTTCTATCACTGCCTAACTCTGATGGCCAGAATGAAAACAGATAAGTGGGACAGCAAATCTTTAGCTTATTGATTAAGGACACCATCATGGTGCATGTGAGATCTGGATTTTGATCTGTGTTCACTGGACTGTTTATGCCTTGTTATGTTCAACGATCTGGGTGAATAATAAACAAACAGACAAATAAGACCAGACTGTGCGAGCAGGCCCTGGTCTTCTGCTCGGATAGGTACTGTCAGAGACCACCAAGGACCACCACTGCCCTGAAGAGCCAGGCTGCTTGTCCAGTCCTGTGGCTACTGAAGGGCTGCCTGTCCCCAGCCGGGCAGCACAGCTGCTGAGGGAGGGTCTCAGCTCCTTTGGGACTCTTCTGTTCTGCATGGGGTCTTCCTTTTGGAGGTGAAGATACATGCCTGAACCCCTCAAAGTCTGAGAAGGGAACTGAAAAACAATTACATTGACTTATAGTCAGGACGGTTATGAAAAAGATGCTCTGTGCTGTGAGAAGGGACAGACTTCTTGATAATTTTATATTAACCAGATGGGTATTCTGAGGCCTGCTGTAACTCAGCGGGGCCTGGCCTCTTGATCTTGAAAGGTTCAGAAATGAAACTTAGAAAGTCTGAGGTATACCCTTGCACCCAGGTCTTGGTTCCATATTGAGTTTGCAGGAGCATAGTCCCCTGCCTTGTAAACCACCTGCCTGTCTTCAGAAACGATACAGGGAGCTGGGCATCTGCATATGTGCCCTGGCTTACCCTCCTGGGGTGAGGAGGCATCTTCTTGGCCAGTGGGATGCCTGCATTTTTTGTATTATTGTGGTCTTGATTATCACATGGTGTTAAGTCTGAGGCTACCACTACATTTTAGTTGGGGTCTAGAAAGCTAAGCCCTAGAATAACATTTCACCTTGCTGCTGGAAACAGCGTAGCCTATAATAGGCTTAGCCTAATTTACCTTGTCCAGTTTACCTGGTATTTGAGCTAGATTGCCTTAAGCTATGTAAAGGTATCTCTATATCAGTCTGATGTTTGCAGCACAATGTGCTTCATTGTGGAATCCTCCACAGAGGACTGACTCTTTGATATCCTTGACTAGAAATCCTGTAACTGTACTCTCATGTCAGTTATCATGTTACTGGCAGCAATCATTGGGAATACATCTAAATCTCTTTTCTTTCTTTCTTAAACACTGTCATTCATTTGGGTGCCTATTCATGCATAACATGATAGCCCCAGGGTGCAGTTAATTTTAGCATCTACAGAAATTAGTATGACAAAAAACATTGGCAGTGTCATGTGCTTAACTGAAGGTTGTATGATATCACCTGTATGGAGAAAAAAAAAAAAGGAAATTAGCCATGGACACAAATATATTAATTAAATTAATAATTTAATTAATATGGTTGGTTATATTTTCTGATAATGCATTCTGCTATTCTGTTACAGTCCCAACTCTTTCAAATCTTTGGAGGACTGCCTAGCAGGAAAGGTGTTCTGTTCTGGGCAAGGACGGAGGGTAGATAACTCTCAAAGAAAGCTAAGCATAATTGAAGTTGACTGTTATGCTGCTTAACATAGGAACTTGATTTACACAATTCCTAAGCAGATATGGAAGAGATATTCTAAAACTTAGGCTAATACATGAAGTAACAATAACAGTTTTCTCTGTGAAAATAAAGAAAACCCATCTATCATTGCTAAAATTTCAAGTTTTACACTCTCAGCTTAAAAATGGTTTTATTTTCTTATCTTTCTTTTGGTTACCAGTGATAGCAAAAAAGGCCTGGCTCACTCAATCCAGAGGTTCTTTGCAAAATAGTAAAATAAACTGATGAATAGGAAACTGATGCAGGGATGAATTCTTCTTTCTGGTTATGGAGAGTGTGCCACAGTCATGGTCATCTTTGAGGATGGTTATTCCTGACTCAGAAGCTCCAGGGTCCTCGTTGTTACCCTGTAAAATAAGCAGTTCTGTTGCACGATGTCCTTCTAGGTGTAAGATCTGCCTTTTTAACAATTTTCAAAGTGTTTTACAAATGTGTCTGGTTTAGGCATAACAGTGGCAGAAGAACAAACAGAGATGAGAACTGTGATCTAAAACATCTCAAATTACCTCTTCTGCCTCTTTTCCCAGAAGATGAGAAAAAGGCAAGGAGTCTTCCCACCTCAGCAAGATGTTTTCCTCTACCATCTTGTTGTGGGCACTGAAGAGCTAATGTTTGTCAGAACTGCTCCCATTTTTCCAGCCTCTGCTATAACTTGTAAGGGAAGGTCCAGCCATATGAATTTATCTTCCTCTCTTTTCCTTTCCTGACATAGGAGGCCACATAGAGGCATGTTTCTTACTGTCCCAAGCGGACATGGTAGGACTAGTCATCTCTTGCTCTATTGGGTTGTTGTAAGTGACAAAAACCAAATATTTGCAAGAATATTGGGAAGATGTTGAAAAAAGAGAAGAAAACAACTCAAGCTGTGTATTGAACTAGTGCAGATACTTTTAAAAATATCATTGTAATAACATTTTTAATTATTTAAAAATGAATTAAGATTCAGTCATCTTTTGAAGGACTGAGGGCAAACCAATGATATCATACAATGTAGTGGTACTTCTAATTCTACTTTTTTTTTTTTTTTAAATGAAGAAATAATTATTGCATGGTTAGCGCTACTAAAACTATAAGGGCCAGATGGAGTTCTTCACTGGAGTAAAGTATGAAATACAGAGATTTACGTAAATGATACAGTAAAAGCTTGTTAATTTTCATGCTGCTAATCTGCCCACTGCATAATTAGCACACAAAAAGACATTCTCTTCTCAGCTTCTCAGCAAGGATTTGATGTTGCAGTGTTATAGTACAGTTTTGAATCACAAAGAATTTGTTAGTTTTACAAGTTATAATACAGAACATTTAGTATGGGTTAGCATTATAATTATTATATGGTCGAATACATTATATTATTATATCACTAAATTATTACATTGCATCCTTATATATTGTTATAAATTATATGTCCATGTTATATATGTAATATTGTTATAAACAATAATTGAAATGTTAACATTTTTAAAAAATATAATTGCCTCTTCTTTGTTCATGTAATTATTTCCCTGCCATTAAATGCAGGCATGATGTACTCACAAACATCATCTTGTTCCCTGTGAATCCCTCTCTAGCTTTTATTAATGAAATTGTTAGACCATAGATATGAATAAGTGTAGGGATTAATGGTGACAAGTCTCTCATGCTTTCTTCCTTCCTTTCTTACAAGACATATGGGAGGCTACTTAGGACCTGTTTTTCCTATTACCCTAAGCAGACATGGTAGGACTAGTAATTCCTTGCCGTACTTAGTTATTGTTGGTAACTGTTGTAGGTCTAGGCTACTAGCTAGAATATTGGGGATATTTTCAGAAGTAGGGTAAGAACAACTTATCTACTGAACTCTTGTAGGTAGATTTGGAAATCATACTATTAAAGTTCAGTAATCTTTTGATGATATGACAACTGATTTACCTATGTAAAATGTAATTGCCATGTTGTTATGAGACCTGATTATTATTGGCTTTAATCCAGAATATACTTCTTCCCAATGTAAATTATTTGGTAATTTTCATTAAAAGCATTCCTTCCAGGGAACAGGTCTGTATTCATAGAGCCCAGATTCTGGTGGCTCAGGTGCTGAACATAGACTTGAGTCCTTCGTTTTCATTTATCTGATTTCAGCTGACTATTATTATTTTTAATAATTCAACCAATTTCAAGTGAAGTAAAGCCTGAAATATGACCCTAGTTCTTCCACATCAATTGCTCACTTATCCATTATAGTCTGTCTCACATTTTCTCAAGAATAACTAAAATGGTAGTGAAGAAGTTTCAGAATTATTCTTCATGACTCAGTCATAAAGTTAATGTAAAAATATGATGCCATGATTATATATGAGGTAAAAAAATAGGTGTTTTTGTCCACCATCCAGAAAAACATCTCTTCAATAGCTCTACTTAAAATTGATGACAACAGGAGTAACATTCAGTTTGGGCTAAACTGTCTACTTTTCTAGTAGGATTGACATTTTGAAAGCACAAACAGAATATTCAGTGACATACGAAAGAAATCTCATGAATTACAATGCACCTTGTGATGCAGTTTCAAATGCATAAGGCCAAAGAACATCAATAAGTCTGTGGTCATCATCTCTCCAAAGAATCAAATGCTGCTGGCTTGCTGTTAGTATATGCCCTCTGCTAGAGAAGCCATTGACTGACAATGACAGTATCTTACTTGTTACCCACATATTATACTGAAAGCAGTTGTGATAAGACAATCTATTCAGTCCAAATGCCCTGAGCCTCCATATTGCTTGGAAAGCATTTTGACCATTTTGGTAGAAGACAGTGTAGAAAGCATGCCTAATATTATCAGTAACTTTCCACATGTGATTGGAAAAAGGAGCTTGAAAAAGTCCATTCTGTTATGTCAGCAAGGTGTACTTTTTGTTACTGAATCAAATTTGGCCTCTGTTGGTTCCAGGATGGGAAAGCCCCTTCAAGGGCTCCATTGCAAATTTCATGCCAAATACTGCAGTGCTCTTAGGGATCTATTCAGCTGAAATTACACATCGGCTTCTACGGATCTGGCTTTTGTACCTAGATGAACCATTCAGCAGGGAGACTAAATAGGGAAAAAAATGCATCTTTGTTGAAACAAGATGGTGTGTCCCTGGCTGGGCTATAGATGTGTACATATACATTTATGTATTCCACCTTCTAACAGTGATACAGGAATCACAGCATTGTGGAATAAACGGTATTCCCAGGTAGCTATAGGAAACATGGCTTAATTTAAAAATTGAATCTTCTTCAACTAGCTTAATGATGGTATATTCCTTTAACCATTGGCACAGAAGCTCAGCACAGACACTCTCGTTCCCACATACTTGGATGGCAGGCTGACCTATTGTACTCAAACGTGATGCACATACTGATTCTCAGCATGCCAACACTCATGCCCATCTGCTAGGATGGCACTGTGCCCACTGCAAAGGTGGGATGCCATTCTCAAGAGGCCTAGGTGCCAATTGCCTATAGATTTAAAAGGATAGTTTAGAGAATACAAAAAGTGACACTTTCTTTGTGGGTGCCCTTTCTGATGCCACAACCTAGTTCAAGCATTGTTTGTCTGTGCCAGGCAAAATTTTGCTAATTCTGCCTTATAGCAAGTATCACCAGAAACATGGTCTTTGAAATGATTTGTAGACAAAGTTCCAGACAGAAAAAAAATTTCTTAAAAATATTGCTAGGCAGAGTCAGCAACCGTAAGGTAGAAACTCCCCCAAAGTTGCCCCAACTTTTAAAAAGAAACAATTAGGAAACTGCTGAAGGCATAAAAGCCAAGAAACAAGTATGTGGAGGCGGGGGATCCACCACACCCACTGCTGGGACATGGAGCTTCATACAGCTGTGTCTCTCTCTTCTCAGCTCTCCTTGCTTTATTTTGGAAAATGCAGTTTCTTTCAAATCAAAGTGGTTGCACACAAAGCTCAATATGCAATCAGTCAGATTTGCAAAAAGGCTCTGTGTGTACCAAAACAAATGCCCATATTCCTCTCTGGGAGAAATAAAAAATAACTGGGATGGGGGAGGAATATGATTCTCGAATCACTTAAGCTTGTTTCACCTTTTTCTCTTGGCTTAGTCAGCTTTTAAGGATAGGAAATTTCAGTTTACTAAAATTTTTTCGATATCCAAACACTTCTGAATCTTTCTAGAAGCAAGCAAATACCATGCTCTGATAGTAGATGTCTGGATATCGATACACTTGTATCAGAAACACCGTTCTGTGGGAAACACTGGGGTGATGGCAGTGGGAAATCACACAGATTAAGATTCTGCTGGAGGCATCACAACCTAACACTTGTTAAGGAGCCCTGGAGAAGAAAAAGTAGGAAAGTCAGCACTGGTAAAAGTGAGGGGAGGCAGAGTTAGATGAATCTTATTGCTGAGTTTGATCTATTTAACAAAAACACCATTCCTCAAGTTGCCATCCAGATCACTGCCTTATCCAGTTCAGTATTATTGGATTTAAGTCCCCAGAGCAGGTCAGGTGTGTTTGACTACCCAGTCACTGCTGAGGGAAGAGTGACATGCCACAGAGGGTCAGTGACTTTTGAAGGGGTGCCCATTGCTTCGCAGGAGCACATCTGCCAGGGCCTGGGTGCGTGCTGTCACGTCCACTGCCTGTGTCACACATGTGTGTCACTTCTGAAATCTGAGGGAGCGTAAGTCTTTCTCAGTATCACACTGCTGATGAAAGTAATTATTTTAAAACCTATTTTGCAATGAATTTTTGTCAGGTGTGTATGTTATACTTTTCACAATGAGTGCAAGAAATGTTGCAATTCTTCAGGCTGAGCATTTTAAGTTAGGATTTAGTTTGCACACAGACATACATATCTGTACCATTTATTTTACAGTAGGCAAAGAGAAAAAAAAAACAGTTTGTTTTCGTCATGTGGTTTTTAGAATAAATGTTGAAAAGTTTGCACTGCACATTAACAGAACAACATCCTTAAAACTCCAGTATCTTAAGCCTTAGCATTTAGTCTTCACTCAAATCTATGCCAGAACATGAAAGCAGAACCCCAAAAGGCCAGCCTGTAAAGATATTCTGGTTACAACTTCAGTAAAGAGGATAAGGGATCCCTTATCTCCAGATAGAAGTCTTTCACATGTGACATAGAAAAGGAGAATATGTCTCACACATCTGCACCAGCAGGGAAAAATTCTACAATCTTTATATATCTTGCTGAGAACTTAATTCGGTTTGGAAAGTTTCAGGGACAAGTCTAGATTTCTTCTTACTCTCTGCTAATTATGTTGTATGCTTCCCATTTTCCAGTTTTGAAAATGACTAGATGTGTTTATGGAATGGTTGCAGTGTTCAGACATTAACACACATTACTGAGCTCAATACAGGGTTAACTGGATGAAGTGTAATGGTTTGTTATTTACAGAGGTCAGACTAATGCTCCCTTCTGGCCATCAAACTTTATGAATCAGATTTTCTCTGAAAGATTTTGATCTCCTCAGAACATTATTTATAAAATAAACTCACTGGAATCAGAAACAAGTTTGAAAAGAAACTGCTTACATCTCATTTCTCTTTCTGCTGCCTATCTTGGCCATGACACAATCAAGATATGGAAAATAATCTGCACATTAAGCATGTACGCTTAGCTAATTTTACAAATAGCTTTGAGGTTATATTTGTTATGTCTGTCTTATATATAATGAATGGGTTTATTTTCCTCTTTCTCTTTGTTTTCCTGCAAAGCAGAGACTACGCAAGTGGCCTATACCTCCAATCAATGGTGCCTGCACAATTAACTACTAGAAAAGAGCCAAGCCCACTAGGTAGCCGGCAGCTGCTTGAATTTAGGCTGACACCTTTAAACAGGAACAGAGATAGCAAACGTAGCTGATGCTGGGATGTCTCCATGGGGAATATGGTAGATTAGCTACCTCAGGATGTAACTTCTGTTGCATAAATACAAACTACTGAGCATTTTATGGGCCTGATCCTTTGAAGCACCAGGCTGGCAGCATCTCCAGATCCCACTGAATGTGTGGGCAAAGTTAAGATAGCTGCATTAGCTGTAGCATTTCCTTACAATTTCTGCTTTTGTGGATCAGGTCAGTGATTTTTTTAAGTCCACTCTATGGAGAAGTCTTTCAGGTGCTTAATTACACAGAGAAAGGAAGAAAAACAGACAATGGACAAAAAGAGCATAGAAATTGATCCACTGTCTAACCACAGTGAAGTAGAACTGCAGGACTGAATTGAATAGCAATAGTTTGTGACTGGACAAACTCCAGAAGGAACTCAGACACTAGCTACTCAAGAAGTAGCTAAGATTTCCTAGATTGTTGTGATAGATGCAATGCTGACTTAGGAACTGGAACATGATTATTTATCTTACAACTGTGTGTAACACACCCTACCAAGGACTCAAGCATTGAATTGATACAGGAGAAGCAGTCTGTGCCATGAGGGTTTTATGCTCTAAGGAAACAAGATAGTCAAAGAAAGAGAGAAAAAGAAATATTGGCATCCCCATCTCAGAGAATGGAAGGCAAGGCATGGAGATTTTAAGCATTCAGCACATGGCTATGCAGAAATAGGCGGCAGCTGTAGGATTTAAACCAGATCTCTTAACTTTCCATCCAATCCAGCTCTATAATTACTCATTTCATCTGAAAAATATGCCAGCAGAACAGTCCTGTGCTGTGTCTGGTAGTAGACTGAGGATGTAGATCTTTACACAAGGTTTGCTATCACTGCTGGCATGCAACATCATTTCAGCAGAACTATATTCTGAATTTTCTTCAAAAGTCCTTAAAAATGAATAAATGGCATTCATTACTGACTGACAATAATTTTTCATAGCCTCCAGATTCAACGGCTGAATACATCAGCCTTCCAACCCTTACTTGCAGCAAAGGTTGCTTGGCTTGTGCATGAGAGAATAAATCTGAATAACTTTGTGGTCAAGGGCATAACCAAAATATATATTTTAGTTATCCTAGCTGTTCGTGGCCATGACTAACTTTGTTAGTCCTCATAATTTTTAATTTTTTGGCACAAAATAGTCTTTGATACTGATTAGTCTGCCCTGGTTTTGGGCACACAAAACAAACTAAGAGCTTGTCATCAATATTGAAAAAAAATTCTTCAAACCAGAACAGCTGCTCCAAAAAATTTAATCTTTATTTAACCAATATGCATAATTTTTCTATGCAACTTACTGTTCTAAAAGCTGTAATGCCCATATTTAATTGCATTAGCCTTAATTGCATAGTAAATGGAAGTACTACATAAAATCACATCTCACTTTTGGTTTGTAAGTGAAAACCTAGAAACAACTAAATGTTTTGCTAAGTGATAGGAATGAAGCATGTATAGAGGATGAGGGTGCTTACTATGTATGTGGTTGGATGACTTGCTTTTTTACATAGTCACATTTACCTTAGTTGCTTCTGGGTCCTCTTCACCTCTCTCTTTCTGTTGGATAGCAGACCTGCCTTTTTTTCTCTGCACTTCACTACCCCTAGTCTAGAGCCATGAAGATCTTTGAAAGTGTCTGATGCTGGCATTTGCAGTAGATGACATCCTTCTCTCTTACCCAGTAATGAGACAAGATATGGATAGTTTTGAATTTGGCTTCTTTGGGGGGGTATCCAAAACAGAGACCTGGATCAGTGCTCCTAATCTGGAATCCAGTAACATTCCCAAAGAGAGAAAGAGGTGCTGAGGACAAAGTCTGTTTTGTTATGGCTTTGCAATGTCAGCTAGAGATTGTTATTCTTCAGTCTCCTTTTTCTACCGTGAAGAGACAGTACAAATAGCTGCTACTTTTCTCTTGTATTTCAGTGATAGATAAATGTTGTTATACCTCATTTATTGAGCAAGTCAGTGTGTTTCACAAAGGAAAGGTAAAAAGCCAGATTGTGGTTTTTTGTCTGCTCTACTGTGTACAGCACATAAGGAGAAGGTTCCCTGGGTACAGGATTAAGTCAGTGTACATGGTCCTGTCCTCAGGCTTACATGTAAAGAGTGCCTGAGGGGGTTCCCTGAATGCCATTTTGGGCTTGAAGAGGCAATTTCCATAGTATTGAATGTAATGGTACTGTGATTACATCAGTATCATCCTGGGTAGTATAAAGCCATCTCTGCTCCACACTGTGTGGTTATACCTATCCATAGTTTACAACACACAACCACTCTGCTGCTTATTGTGCTTTAAACTGATTCCACTCCTGCTTTTAGTGAAGTCTTCCAATCAACCCAATGAACTTGCATTTCTCTATATTTGTGTGGCAAACCAGAGACTATTTTTAGAAGCTGTTGTTTTTTATAAACCTAAAAATATGTAGCAGAAAAAGCTGTGAAAAGATAAAAATGCCTACGGGAAAAACTGATCATTAAAGTTGTAGAAGATAGTTCTTTACAGCAGTAAATTTGAAGATGGTGGTAAAGCAATAAAGAGGAAAACTCATGTGAATAGGAAGACTCAAAGGGAACTAGTGATGAGGCAATTAGCCCAGGACTTGGGAAAGCTGGTCTCAGCTCCCTGCTCTGCTACTGAGTTGACATGGTGCTGGACAAGTTAAATATCTCTCTGCCGTCAGGGTATAATAACAAGAGATGGGACAACAGCACTTCCCAACATCACAGGAATATTATTTGGGTAAATTAACAGAAGACTGAAATACTTGGGTGGCATGGTGATGGGGAAAGGCCAGAAGGAGAGGGAGGGAGTGAAAGAGAGAATCCTGGTGGCCCTATACTACAAACGAGCAACAGAGAAGCTCTTGTGCAAAGCCTGCCTCAGATACAAATGGTCTTGTGTCTGGAGGTTTGGGGGATTCCAGGGCATTCAGCATACCATACATAAAGTGGCCCCCAAATATGAAAAGTCTATACTTTCCACCTGAAACTGGTAAAAGTAATTTCCTGGATCCTGTTTCCTATTGCCTGATCCTGTCCTGAAGGCACACCTAACAGCTACTGTCCTGCAGACTGAATCCTGCAGCTGTGGCCTAGGAAGGTATGGCAGAACGGTGGGAAATATAGGCTGAATAAGGTTGACAGGGGATGGGGTGACAAATTCCAGGCACTGTGGTATAGGGTGGGAGGGTGCACAAAGTAGGAAGCATAGGACTGAAGATAGGATTTGGATAGGCACTCAGACCATGGAGCTCCTTATTTGTTCTTACCACAAAATGCAGGACCACTTCAATTTTTGCTTTGGGAATTATTATGGCTAGCTGTGGGATAATTACTTAAGTGGAAATAATTATTATTATTGCCATCTCTTGTCAGCTTTGCAGTGATGAGAAGTGAGATGCAGCTCTTTTCTAGAAGCTCTTTCTGAGAACTCAAGCAGCTTCCTGGCCTGTTGAATGTTGCATCTTCACTGTCACCCTGTGAGGTTGGTTGTGAGTGGCAGAACACTTGGCCTCTTCACAGCCTGCAGCACAGCCTGTGCACGGGGCTCTCTCCTGACCTGAATTGTCTGATGAGGGGCCAGCCACATTTACCGGCACCATGCTGAGAGAAGCACAGGAAATTCTTCATCTTCATTCTTGGCACCAGTGGAGGAGGGCAGGCTGATGGAGGAGGAGGAAAGGAGAGGTGGTAGCCAAAGGGGACGAGAGTCCTGCCTCTCCATCCATGAATTGGTTTATGTGTCTGTTGGAGCTGTAGCCCGGTAGGAGTATAGCAGTCTTGAAGGCTGCAAGGAGCGTTCTGCCTCTGTAGCCATGAAGAGACACTTGAATTAATTTGTAGATGAAGGAAGCAGAGCATGGGATATTCAAAGGTCATGATTTTCCAAGTCAGGTTTCTAAAGGTTTGCATCCAAAACTATTCTAAGTGAACCAAGTAGAGCCGTTACAGCTTGAGTCACTGCTTTGTGCAAAAATCATGTTAAGAACACAAGCCTTAAAATATCACAGGGAATACATTTCCCTGTTAAGATACATCTTGGGCAAAAAGGCTTTTGCTTTCCCTCTGGGATATATTTACAAAATAGACCAAGATTTCTAACTTTTTGGTCTTTAAGAGTCTTGTAAACTTATATATTGAGCCAAATATATATATTGAGAAAACCTGCTTTTTGGATGTTTGAAAATAGTTATACTCCCTAAATATGAAATCTCATGGTAATTTCCAATGAATAGTATATTCTATACTTTATACCCCTTACAAACACTGGAAGCGTGTCTATATTTGTCTTTCAAAACAGTAGTTAGGTGAAGGAAGGAAAAACGCTTTCCGCTGAATTTGAGTTTCATGGTTTTTTTCTGAATTCAGTTTCATCCTCCAAACTTTCTACAATGAATTTGGACCTCAGACTAATTGGAAGCAAACTGAACTTTTTCTTTGCTGTCTGCAAGAAGGTCTTGATATTTCCTTTTGTTTTGTGGCTGAATCTAACTAAAACGTGATTTTGCACAGATTCCTTTTGTCAGACGTCCCCAGTTTTCTACCCAAACTGATCTGTGCATTCACAGTGAAGCTTCATTAAAGATCAGGCCAAGCAGTCTTTAAAAAGTACAGGGCTTCAATGATAGACAGATGGTGGCTTTCATGATGTCAGGAAGTGTCAAATATTGTGGTTGGCTGCAGAATGATGGCTACTTTCCAAACAGATTGAGAAACAGACAGAAAGAGCAAGAACACCATTTGTTGTATGTAGATACATTGTGAACAGAAGGAAGCAAGACAGAGCATACTTTTACACATCTTTTTTCCACTCCTTGTGAAAACAGTTTAGGATTTGTTATGTTATATTAGCCCTATCATTNATAAAATGTTTTCATTGTGACTTTTTGTGGTTTTATTTGCATTTCCATGGGTAATTTTTTTTAACATTATAGGCAGATAGAAACCTGCAATTTCACTTTTATTTTAGGAACAGCTTCAAATAACTCACAAAAAATATTATGTTGGGGGTTTTTTTTAATTATTATTAACCTATATGTTTTTCCAAGACCCTGTTTGGGAGAGCACTCATTTAAGTACTTGAACTTAGATAATTGCTTTGGTGTTGAATAGGTGTGGATTTTGTTCGATAACTGTGTTGATGCTTCTGGAGTTGGGATTCAGAATGGGACAGTTTTGGAATACAACAGGTGTCAACAGCTAAGTAGCAAGAATTTTAATAAAATTATTGAAAGACAAAGGTCATGCAATAGTCTGTGCCTAGATGGGTGGCTTAAGCTGCACAGAGCCTGAATGACATCAGCAAGTCAGAGATGGCTGGTGTCTGAGGGATGGGGCAGATTTTGTCCCTAAAAATAATTAAAAACTATAATTCTTTACTATTTTTTGGCCCCATTGAATTCAGTGTGAAAGATGCTGAAATGCATACCCCCGGCGCATACTGTTTTACCTTGGGAGTCTATGTCAGGTCAGCATTTTAGCAGAGAAAACTGAATGTTCCTTATGACTGTCATCTTGAAAAGTCCATATCCTGTATGGGTTTTATGTGCCTAGCACAATTACTGGAGTGGCTGTCTGCCCCTGTGGCTATTAAATGCACACTCATGGATTAACCGAATGACTCTGCAGTTGCTGGTCCCTGGGCAGGGCCATGCCTCTAGCTCTGAGAACACCAGGGTGTATGCCATAGACTCTTGGGGGCCGTGGGGGATGAGCTCTGCAGGAAACACAATGTACAACCTGGGCAATGGGGTGGACAGAGCCCAAAACATGAGGCAAGCCACTGAGGTACGAGTCAGCCTGTGCTCGCTTACAGTCATGGTTAAGCTGGTCTGTCAGATGGCTGAGCAATGGCTGATTTAAAGGTAAGGGAAGGAGCTGACCTAGGTCAGGAGGGATAGAGAGAAGGAGAGGGCCTGTAGGGAAGAGACATCTAAGAAGTTGGGAACTAGGACAGCTGCCCTGTGTGTGGTCGTGCTTATTTTATTTATTTATGAGCTTTTCCATGATGCTATTCACTGTCTTCATATAATCATGCTTTTCCTCCTCATTGCTCTCACAGAAAATCTATTTGTTTCTCCAAACTATCAAAATACTTAGAGAGAAAATTCATGCTTATGTTTATAATAATTAAACCCCTGTAAAAATAAACAACCACATTTGGGAATATTCTTTTATTCTTCTTGCTTGTTCTCTGTTGAACAGTGGACAAGCTGAATCCATGGAGCCATCATGTGAAATTATTTTACACTTCCAAATTATATCAACATTTGCAAAGAGCATAGCAATTACAATCCACAAGAAACCCCCTTAACCAGAATCCTGTTGCTCTGTGGAAAGTAACAAAAACTGTAGATTGGAGCTTATTCCTGACCTGTTAAAGTGCAGTTTTTGATAAATGGTGCACAATAGAGGGATTGAATTTTTCCGTTTTTCTGCTTTTGCCAAATTTGCTGTATGATTCGGCATTCCCCCCTTTGAATACTGGATTATTTATTTTTTATCTTTTTCTTATTTTGGTGCTTTCCTGTCTTTTGTAAGGTTCTTATGTGTATTGAAGGCATTTTTTTTTGTGTGTGTAATTCTTTCTTTGTCTATAAAAAAACATGGCATGAATAATACAAAAAATGTCCACAAGTAATCATTAAAGTGCTTAAATGAATTCTCTTTGCCCATAGACACACAGAACCCATTCATATTTACTTTTCAGTGAAAGAAAAATCAATTGAGCTTTACTTTTAGCAGAAAGGTTTATAAAAAGAAATAATGCAAATTTTGTTTCACACGAGCATTTATGGAAGACTGATTTTGAGGGGGAACATACAACTACATGCACAGGAAGTAGTATTTCTCATATTCGTTCAGTCAGAGAGAACAAACAGGGTGACCTGATTTACCAATCCCAAATAAGCAATGCAGCTTGAATTTCAAATATTTGCAATCAGTTCACAGGGTAAAAAATTCAGATATATTTGTTAAGTACATTTAAATGAGAAAATCATGATCTGCTGGTGGATATTCCATGAGAAGAAAAAGAGGCTAATTTAGTCAAAGAAATTACAGGCAGAGAATTACTCACTCAGCGCTACTGGCAAATAGTAAATGAGTTGCACCAAGGTTTTAATTCAAACACTTAACAAAGAAAGCAACTAATAGCGTCTTCCTTTTTCAACTGAAGTACTATAAAGCAGAGGGCTAGCCCTTCTGCCAAATTGCTTTTACAGAAATGTGACTTCCACCTTCATTATTTTTACTCAAATTGCCTTAATTAAGAAACTAATTCTCCAGCCCTGACTTTGATCTTGTTTTCAGACTGGGTGTGTCCAAGTTCATCTATATGGACTTGCTGATTTGCTATTGGATTCAGGTCAGAAATCACAGTCTGCTTGCCTGCAGAATATTCCTCCAAATGATACCTGTCTAGGGGAAAAAAAAAATCCATTTTCTTAATATTTATAATAAATTGGAAAGATATTAAACACTTCCAATGTTGGGAGATACTGCTCATCCCATTTCTTTTTCTTTTATACTGTAGCATTACACAGCAGAGAGTTAAATAGTAATTTCAAAATCTATTCAATTTTTTTAAAAAACCTACCACACCTGGGAAAGCTTGTGTAGGAGCTCTTCTTTCTGGACCCCAAAACTCCTCTGTAGGCAGAAGTCCACTATGGCCTGATTACTTGTGTCATTTGGGCCTTTTGTATAGTGTATGGATGTTGGTTAAGATTTTAGGTTCTTGCCTTGGTTCCAAATGGTTAGTAATGGGATGATTTACTGGTGGCATCAATTCTAAATAAGTATTGTAGATAATAGCTACACTGGCATGATAATCGATAACACTAATAGATTTTGGCTGCCTGAAGAAATACCATGATTGCGTTAGGATTTGGAAGCCAGTTGTCATGGTTTAACCCAACCAGCACACCATTTCAAAAGCATGACCTTGTCTCCAGTCTAGTGGTGAAAACAACTGAGCGTAATCTCTTGTCTATAAGGGAACTTCTCTCTCAAGCTGTGAGCTCACTATGGTACGAGGCAGAAGAAGAGCTGAATGAGCCTCTGAAAAATGCTAAACAGCTAGTGGAAAAAAATCAAGTCTTAGCCACTGTCTGAAGGGGAGACTTCCTAAGGGTATTCTATCAGCATTCTTGAGTTTTGTCACTTTCTGAGGCATGTGGATTCTCATAGGGCCTCTTTTATCTTGTCCTCTTCATTGCCTTCCATACCTGGGAAAACAGTCTTTTTTCCATGGGAGGAGGGGAATGAAAGATTCTCTGTCACTAGACATCTTTGCAAGCTATACATTGTAGTCCCCATCTCATTGCTTGACTGGGTGATGGTTGCTTTCATCCATCCTTTGGGAGACATGTAGCTGTTTGTGTGCATAAACATGTAACAGCCTCTGGTTACATAACTTGTCCCAGTTACTCACTTTCAAGACAAGATGGGGGTCATGGTGTAAAACAGAGCCTCATTTTATGACCAGAAAACCTAAGGATCCTAATTGCTTATGACTAGAAGGCGACTGGGAGCAGGCTCAGGAAGTGGACTGACACCTGAATAGTTTTCCTATGGACCATTTGTGTTCTCCTGTATATCAGCAAGGTCTTCTAGCCCTAGAAAATCCAAAATGGCTGTACGCAGAATAGTATTATAAAATAGTCTTAAGTACACTTGGTATCTCCTGCTTGTGCCACTCGTGTATTCCCCTAGACACTGAGTTCATTCATTCTGTGAAAGCTGGTCTCATGGACCAGGGAAAACCACTCCCTCCTTAGGCCTTTTCCTGACATGTTNAAGAAGAAATTGCTTTGTAAAATAGTCAGGAACAGAGCGGGGGACTGGGGGAAGAAAAGGAGACAGTTGCCTATTGTAAATATTTGACTTGTGATATTTCATAGCTTCTTCAAATACTTTTTTATAAATCCTATATTCTCCATTGTGATAACAGGCTACACAAATAGAGAATAGCAGTAGATAACTTTGGTAATGTTTTTTTTACACTGTCTTGTATGTTGTTTAGACAAGAGATCATGATCTTGATTTAATTACTAGAGAACAGTTGTAAAACCGAGTGATAAATACACCGAGAGAGTAGTCATCAAAGGTTGTGAAGATATGTAATGAATTGGTTCCTCAAAGTTCTGTCTTGGTTATGATTGTGTTCAGTGTTTCCATTAATGTCCTGGATAAAGGACCAGAGCTTACTTTTGACCTTTGGTCATGATACCATGATGTGTAGCAGTAAGTGTACTGAAGTACAGGGTTATAAACCAGAGTGATCTTGACAGAGAAGCACCTTGAAAAAGCAAAACATAAGAAATTAATCAGAAACAGCTGCAAGGTATTGCCCTTGGGCAAAAATAATCAACTGTGTAAACAGAGGATGAAGAACTTGTTCAGTAGCAGTTCAGAAAAAGATCTGGGAACAATAGACTCAGTATTAGTCAACAGTATCATTCTGTTGAAAAAGGATAATAACACACTAGGCTGTATGTTGAGCTGCCCCTGATATGGAAAATATGTGAAGTGAACTCTCTGTCATAGTTGGAACTGACAGAGATTCAGCTTTACCCATGTACAATTTCAGATAATAGAATTCAAATGAGAGGGAGTCCAATTAAGTCCAGACAAGCTGCTTAGAAGTTGGGAACAAAAGAGAGAAAAATGGAGCTTTTCAGTCTAGAGAAGTCTAGAGAGAAGGGGACCAACCATGGCAAAACTTTTCAAAATCAGAGAAGAAAATATTTAATCCTTAGGGAGGACAGGACAAGAGGTAGGTTAAAATTTCAACAACATACACTTAGTTTAAACAGGTTTTTCTAAGTGTCCAGTAAGAACAGTGAAGTCCACACAGGTTTCCTGGGGATGCGGTGGTGGTGGGTTAATGCTCACCATTTGGAAATGATGAAGGTACAAGTGCTTCCCTCTCTAAGGGAGTGGAGAGTTCTCCATGACCTCCTGAGATCCCCTCAGGCCCTGCTTTTTGCTAACTGTAATTACTGTCTTGCTCCAGCTTGACTACACCAAAATATAATTGAATGTTACAGAGTTTGTTAGAAGGGACTGTCTGTATTAACAGGTATTTAATGTTGCTCAGTTTCATAATACCTAATTACAAAAGAAACACATTGATTAAACAAGTTCAGAGGCTTTCAGAACATCAACTGTTTTTTCTGAGAGCTTATTTCTTTGCAGACTTTTTCAATAGCCATCAAGTTTGCACAACATATAAATAAATGGCTCTCCATGAAGATGGTGCCATTCTTTATGGAACTGCATCAGTGATAGGTCAAATTTATATTGCTCTGCAGCACGATTTTAATATCATTCTGGCCTGGTTTAGGCATAATCAAGTCTTCTGTTGAAAGAGCTCTTGTAAGGAGCAATTAAACATTAGTACTTTAGCTAAACCCATATTAAATTATGACTTGGAATTTAAGTATCTGGGAATCATCTTAAATCTCAGCTCGAATTTTAGGTGGTATTGTATCTCCAATTTATATTGAGGTATAAGACAATCTGTTTGCATCTTGATTTAGTATTTATAGCTTGAAATGTTATTTCATTATTAAGTGTTCTATGCAACTGTTAGTAAGGCCACTAATAGATTAAGGTACTATTATTTATGATTACAGCTTCTGCTTTTCAACAAGAAAAGAAGCTGAGCATTCAGCAGGCGGATTTTAACATGCTTTTTGAAAGCCTTGAAGTAAATCAAAGCTAGCTGGGTACCCTTCAGCAGGCATGAGTGGTGATTCCAGCTGCTTCCAGTGAGGACTCATAACCCAGAGAAAGAAAAGGGCTTTGGATTGCTATAACACTAAGGGCTCAACAGGACCATTCTTTTAGGCATGAGCAGAAGATTATCTGGAACAGATTTAAACTACAACTCTCTTCACCTTGCCTTTGCTGTGAATTGGCCAGATTAGCATTGAGCATTCTCATGGACAAGCTGATGTGTGAGTCTGAGGCCTTCGAAGCAGATTGTGACAGTAAGAACAATAATTGGGAGTTCCACTCACTCCAAAAGTAGCCTTGCAATAGCAAGTCGGCAAGTATATACAGTTTAGATTGACACTGGGCTAAAAACAGAGAAAACGGTGCTTTGTACCTTGATCAAGGTAGATCACCATTGAACATTATATTTGAAATCTCTGAAGCCTAGGAAAAGCTTTATACATGTAATGGTAAGTTTTTTTGTAGATTTATTTTAGCATTAAATATGTCCATTGTTTATGTTTTAAAGATATGTCCAGTTTATGTCAGTATGATTTTGATCACTGTTGGAAGCTTACAGGTTAGTTTCCCTGTCAGCACAGAGATGTCTCAAAGCATTAGGGAAAAAAAATCCAAAGGAATAAAGAAAAATAAATTAATGTTATTTACATCATAGGATAGACAGGTTCTCTGCATAAATCTCTTGTGTCGAATATGTTATGTTTATTTGGGCCAGATTGGATGAGTATGAGCTGTATAATTTCTTTTTTACTTTCCATGTAAGAGTGCAATGGCTTGACAAAGAAAAAGCAAAGTTATACTTGTTATAACATACACGTGCTTTGTTAACATAAACAGTAAAGAGACGTTATAGTACATGATATAGCCTAAACATCAGTTCTCTGATTATAAGAACTAATTTCCCCATACTGAAGGTGTGTTCTGAAAATTCTTCTCTGTTTAAGAGGGAATTCCCCTTCTCCCAGTTTTGAGTTTATCAAGGAAGAAACAGAAATGAGGAAATCAACCTTGTTTCTGTGTGTTCCTACAAGACACAAACACCGATGTTTTCCTAAGATATAGCTAAATTTTTGAGAACTGGGTTGCAAATAAAAACTATGAAATTCTGCTTCAGCAAGCCACATTTGACTATTGTTGGCTGGAGTATTTTCCTAAAGACAGCCAGGTTTGAGCCTGTGAAATTTGTCTGATATATATAAAATTAATTTTCAGGAGGCTGGATGGAAACCATGGTCTTTGTTTTCCTAAGCACCCTATGCTTGTTAATAAAGCTCCTTATTATATAATCAACTGACCCAAAGAGCAAGCACAGTAATTATTACATGACATCCTAATCATACGTATTAAGATTGTTTCTGAACTGCTAATATTTAGTATCAGCTTCCCAGTAATTAGAAAGTTTATGCTAGCTTCTAATAAGACCTTGACAGAAGACAGTGTTACCTACTTAATTTTGAAAGGTGATGTAACCAGCCTGTGACTAATACATCATTCAGGGATAGGCTTAGAAATCAATGCAACGTAGGCATCAATATTCAAGTTTGGAGTAGAAAAGATTTTGCGTCTTGCCTATTATAATCAGTATGTTTTCTAGTATTTGAGCTACCTATGTTAAGTCACCAAACTAGCAATATGTCTAGAGGCTATTCTAATTCTGTAGTTTGGACTTATTCCTTTCCCATTCCATATAGTCAGCTTTAGCTTTTCTTTCTGAGTATCATCCCATTTCTCTTAAATCTATTAATTCTGATCCTTTTACATCTTCAATTAAGATACACCAGCATTCTAGCTACCTGAAGGCATGGGACTGAGAACAAGGGGGGAAAAGGACACCTTCCTGGTGAATTTACTATTAGAACAGCTGGAGAGAGAGACATAATTACTGTAGTCCCATCCAAGATTAGCATTGCTACAAAACACCAAGGATGGCATTGTCGTGGTTTAACCCCGGCCAACAACTAAGCACCACGCAGCCGTTCACCCACTCCCCCCCCCACACCCAGTGGGATGGGGGAGGAAATCGGGAAAAGAAGTAAAACTCGTGGGTTGAGATAAGAACGGTTTAATAGAACAGAAAAAAAAAACCTAATAATGATAACACTAATGAGATTACAACAATAATAATAAAAGGATTGGAATATACAAGTGATGCACAATGCAACTGCTCACCACCCGCCGACCGACCAACCAGGAAGTCCCTCCTCCGCAATGCGCCCGCCGCAGTTCCTAAAACGTCATATGGTATGGAATACTCCGTTGGTCACTTTGGGTCAGCTGCCCTGACTCTGTTCCCTCCCAGCTTCTTGTGCCCCTGCAGCTTTCTTGCTGGCTGGGCATCAAAGGCTGAAAAGCCTTAACTTTAGACTAAACATTACTGAGCAATAACTGAAAACATCAGTGCGTTATCAACATTCCTCTCATACCTAGCTCAAAACTTAGCACTGTACCGGCTGCTAGGAAGACAATTAACTCTATCCCAGCTGAAACCAGGACAGGCATCTAGCTGAAATGTTCTTTTGTAGAGTTTCATTGCTATACTTTTATTCATAGCTGAGAGCTTAGCCTATAGCAACCTGTGCCACAGTTAATGAAAATTGAAAAGTTACATTACATATTGTCCTTCAGGGTAAAAAAATTAAAACATCAACTTTATCTACAAAGACAGTTACATTCCAACTGCTGCATTTAGGGAGAGAAGTGCAGGCAAGACATATACATTATCCAAGTGTCTTTGTCCCCAAAGAATGGATGAAAGAATATTTTCTGGGCATGAATTGCTGGGGTTTTTTTGAGAAGTGTTATGATAATTTGTTGTTTATAGTAGAGTACGCCATAGGGAAGGTTTTACATGCACTGTGCAGACTGAGTGATGAAGTCATTCACAAATTCTACTGGAAGGGGATAGATGGATGGAGCCCATTATTAAAGCAGCTTCTTACTTGAGTAATATAAAAAGGACAGGATAACAGCAAACAATTTCACTGTCTGTGGGAGCCATCCCTGTCTTTTGTTAAGAAATAAGACATCGTGGCTCTTGTTCCTGACTATGTCTGACATAGCAGACACAGCAATAAGCTGTCCAGGGAGTGAATTGTAACTTTCTGAAGCAATTCCAATCATAGAACAATCCTGCATGGTCGGTCCCTGGTCAGCTACTCTTTATTGTTACTAAAATAAATTCCTATATACTTATATCAATGGAAGGCAATGTGCAGCTGAGCTGACTCCAGTATGAGTTCTTTCCCTTGTGCCTCTCCTCTCACAGCAAACTTTCCATCCCGAGTTCTGTGAATACAAAGTGGCGGTGATAGCATTTCTTAGTCACCTCTTGCTCAAGGTGCACACAGAAGACCCATTATAGTCTGTGTGCACCTCCTGGGAGTTCTCCTTAACCACCAAAACTCCCCAATGTCCCAGCCATACTTTCTTTCAACCAGAAAAACTCAGGCTTAAGGGCACTGTCTCTGATACAAGTATAAAGCAATGAGAAGGAGCTTAATGAATTGGAGAATAAAGTACATGAAGCATTATTTTTTTTACTATTACTATATATCTCAGATTCTTTTATTTGCTATGTGACATGTGGCAGTTTTGCCAGGGCCCCAAAGGTTGCTTTGCTGGCACCTCAGTTCAGCAGGAGGCTGTACAGTATAGTAGATTTGCCAGCAAGGACTAACTTTCCCAGAGCCAGAGGCTCGCAACATAACCTTTATACTCCAGTAGCTGCTTTTTAGTGTGTAGTTTTTCTCCAATACACCTTCAAAGAGCACCAAGCAACTCCCTGGGAACAATGTCTACCGTGTTTCATGTTCTCCTGGATATCTTGATCAAAGTACCATTCACCTTGAATAACAATAAATGTTTCTTTGTAATTCTTAAGTCTTTTAGCATAAGATTAGGAAAACACAGCATTATAAGAAAACAAATTTTAAAATGCTGTTAGATCAAACATGTATGTAACCCTAAGAATCCCTAAGACAGAATCTTCTGACCATCAGATATGTTCACATCAGTGCTCCATCCTTCAGGTGTTGTCATTGGTACAGCATACCTCCTTCTTTACCTCTCACAGAGCTCCTCATCACATACCAGTTATATTCCCGGGGAACTGGGTTTTAGACTATACTTATAGATTGGTCTACAGTAAGTAAAAACGTAGGTTGATCAATATGGAGCCAGGTGTCTGTAGGAGTGGAGACATCCCATTCTCGGTTCATATAAATCAAACAGGTTGTATGTGTTCTGTGAAACTGTTCTTGACTATTTTTCCTGAGACAGAGCATCTTCCATATTCAAAGACTGTTTTGCCTATAGAAGAAGAATTCTGACAAATGTTACTGCTGGAGCTACAAAAAATATATTGAATTCCAGATGTGGGTTCTGAATACATTTCAAGAAATTGATACCTGCTGCATTACCAGCTTCCTGTAGGAACCACACATGACATAGTATTAACAAAGATAGCAGGCCTGGTTATGAATTATGCTGCTGGGATAACAGCAACCTTTTCATCTTCTAATTTTTAGGGATTTCTCTGTCCTACCTTCTGCCTGCTTTCTTTTTATACTTCAGCCACAATATCTTTCCACAAAAAGTGAGATGCATTTAGGATTCATCCTCTTGCAGTTAGCTTTGTAAAACAAAACAAAACAAAAATCAGCAAATATGCAGACATAAGACATACTCAATTCCTGTTAACATTTATCAGATATAGCCAATGTGGCCTTATGATTAAGGAAATGACCTGGCACTTGGGAGACCTAGATTTAAACTCTATCAATGATTTTCTATTTATTTCTGCTGCAGAAAAACACTTACACATGTGCTACAAATTAAGGACACGCTTAAGTGGTTTGCTGAGTCCCAGGCTATAGACCTTGGGCAAACCACTTTGTCTCTCAGAGTCAGATTATGAAATCTTTTATTCAGCTTGGTGAGCAGTTTCATACACAACTAATGTCATTGATTTTAATATGGTTAGTCATGATAGTAACCACTTGCCAACCTGAGGTTGGTACCTCAGCTCTCTGTTTGTAAAATGGGGTAATTAAATTTCTGTGCCTCCCAGAAGCGGTGACATGTTACACAGAGGTAAGTTTCAAAATCCCATTCTTTGCAACTACTCAAAGTATTTTCACCAAATCTCTGCACACGTGCTTTTAAGCAGATGAAACATTTAATCGTCTTTTTATTGACGAGTTGTGTAAACAATAGCGTATTACCATACTTAGGAAAATTGAAGCAATGTGAGAAATTATTAGATAAATCATTTCAGTGGAATATATTAATTCTGTTTACTATAAGTCTATGGCATATTCAGGTAAAATCTTTCCTGCCCATCATCCTTTAATACCACCAAGTCAATATTCTTTTTATGTCATCTACCTCAGAACAAAGCTTGGAGGAAGGTTTTTAAATGGAAAAGAAATACTCTGCATTACTATAATTATTTGGTTTTTTGACCTGTATCTCTTTTACCTATTATGATTTTTTTTTAGTCACTGCCAGTAGTGCCAAACCAACTGAGATGTGCAAGCTATTCTGAGCAACTTCATGTTCCAGAAAACAGGGTATGTTCTTGATTAGGCAGTCTCTGAAAGAGGAAAGTCACAGGGTAGTTGCACTTAAATGGCAAAAAAAAATATCTATTAAGAGGAAAAAAGGAAAGGTTGGAATCTGAATCAAAAGACTTCAACTTCAATTGGCCTAGCCTTTCATATCTTAGTGGAAATCAATGGAAAAGGAAAAAAAAATCAGCAAAGAAGCATCTATTTATATATATATATGTGTATATATATATATGTATATGTGCATGCACACACATACACACATATATATCTATAGCTCATATTTCAGTTTCATCTTCTCCTTTTTTAATCTCAAAACCAATAGGGAATGTTTGATTGTAGGCTTGTCTTTCAAAACTCTAATTCCTTCAGTACATACAAAATAAAGGCTTTTTTTCCCCCCTCTACTGTTTCTGGTGGCCCCAGAAAGCAATTTTTAAATGTTGAAACTGTAAGAATCGAGTCAGTTATTAGTCTATCTAATTAAATGCTTTGGTCAAACACAGTAAACACTTGAGTGAACCTGCACAATTATGTCATAGCAGGGCTGGGACTTTAAAGGACAGAAATACTCTGATGGCATAAAAAGTGTCAAACGTCATGGATGTGTTTTTGTAGTAACCAAATTATCCCTGTGAACTTGACCTATTTCACTAAGCTTTCAAAAATGTTGATCGCAAGGCTTGTAATGAAATTTGTTCCACTGTGTGCAATCATGTGCAGCCCTTCAGCTCGAGTCAGATGGGCTAGTGGGGTCCTTTGTCAGGCTGAGCTCCTGCTCTCTATCAAACTCCCAAATAGTGCCTAGCTCAAATTTACAGCTCTTAATTACATTTGTTCCACTTTGTGCAATTAGGTTCACTCCATGCACCCAGTCCACTGGGTCTCATGTAGGACTCCAGAATGTCGCAAGTCATGGATATTTGTCAGAAAGGTATGAAAATCATGGAATCCAAGCTTCCCTGACAACCATGAGAAAATTCCAGCCCTCAGTACACAGAAGCCAGCTCCACAGCATTCAGCAGTGAAGGATTTTGAGCACAGAACAAGAATGAAATGACCAAGGAGATATGTATGTGTAGAGGAGAAGCTATGAGAGAAGGTAATAGCAGTTGTGGTTACACCTGTGTGTTGGTACTCTTCCTTTGCATTGATTGCACAGAGAAGGAACAGTGTTAGTGCATTGCTTTACGCCAGCCATATGTCAGCTTCATTATACTCAGCTGACTTTTGTAAACTTTGTTTGTTATATGCCCTGCCTCCCCTTATTTGAGATAAGTAAGATACAGTCTGCGTATTTATATATATATGTATCTGGAACATTCAGTACAACAGTCCCTTTTTGAGATCAGGCATGAAGTTTTTATTTTGTAACTATGTTAGTATGGGTCAAATCCATTTCCAGGGATACGGTGCTAAGGAAAAATGAGACATGCAGTCACCTTGTCTCTGTGTATCTGCCTGTAGTCTCCTACTGCCCTTAAATTTCATTGAAATTTAGTATATTAGTATAGATCTCAACCCTGATCAAGGTCCTTTTCCTTTTTCAGGAAACGAGAGGAGATTGGAGTCTAAGACTTGGCTAGGCAAAACCATAGCCGAGCTAACCCTGAAAAAAAAAATAATATAAGGAAATTTACAACAAGCCATTAACCTGGTGTAACTTGGAAGCCTATGGGTAACTACACTTCCACACACAAATCCTCTGTAAATGTTATTGTTATGTAAGTGAAAGCTTTCCAGGCAAAACTCATGCAGGCACTCCAGTGTCCTCAGTCTAGTTGTGTCTGCTTATACCATGGGTGATTGTGCCATATTCTACTTGCTGACACTTTGACTAACACAGCACATAAAATATAAAATAGCATTTATTAATCTAAAACCGAGGAAATATCCATGAAAATCCTAAGTAAGACAAATATAAGCACTTTTAGTATTGACCTTTCTTCATTTCAGTGGTTAAAACATCGTTACTCGGATCCCCTCTCAATTTAAGAAGAATCTAGTGTAATTGGAGGGAATGAGGCTATATTTTTCTACATGCAAGTCATAATCTGCTCCTCTGAACAACAGACAGCGAAAGCCAAAGAGTTCTTGTGCCATTAGTTTAAAATTTTCTGCACAGCCTAACCTCTGAAGCAGCACTCAGTGGCCATTTCTTCTTGTTTGTTCATCTGAGAGAAGAATTTGGCTCTGTCATCTTTGTAGCTATTCTCCATGCTGCCAAAAAAGTGGCTGTAATATATCTGTTTTTAAATACCTTCTGCAAAATAAGTATTAGTTAGAGAAGATTTTTTTTCCTAACCACTAAGAAAACATGTGAAACTTGGACCTTAACAAGTCAGCATAAAATGCCACTGAGCAAAGCATAAAGTATTTACTGGTTATGCTCCCACTTTTGTTGTGGTAATATTCTGTACAGTGGCAATTCAGAATTCAGTACAGCAGTGCTTGCAGAAGTAATAACCTGTCACCAAAGTATGTACTTTTAGTAGTTAAAAATAATAAGTCTTGTTGGGGCCAACTAATAAGCTTCTCTGGTGTCCCCTAGAGAATGAACCTCTATGCATTCATCGGCCTGTTGCCAGACAATTTTCAGAGCCAGTGGTGTGACACCTTTGAAGTCAAGCCAGAAAGAAAGCTTAGAACATTTTTTTCAGCTTTATCGAGGCTCTCCAATGCTTACTGGTGTACACTGTAACTACACAAGGCTATTTTCTGAACCAATCTAAACAAATAAATGATGAACTTGTTTTAAAACTAAAGATCTGCAGAGAGAAACCGTCAGTCCACATTAATGGCAGCATAACAAGAGTCAACACATTACCATGTTTTGTAGGTAGGACATGCATAAACTAAATACCATTCTTTTGAACTGGTAAAAATCCTGGTTCAAGTTTTTTCCATTTAAACAGGCAGTAGTTCTCAAAAACTTGTGATGATATCTATTTTTTGCAATAAAATCCCTTCCTGGTTATATTTAAGTCTTTTAGATAATACATGGGAAAGATTTTAGCCTTCTTATGAAATATCCAGGAGGCTGAAATTTAAAACTTCACAGTAACTCCACTCTAATCAGCGGCCTCAGATATACATCTTATCAACTGTTAGAATAATTTCAGTTTGCATAAATTTCAGAGCCTGAAAACTCTGCTATTCCTGGATTTATTTCTCTGGTGCCAGTGAGATATCTGCGCCTAACTTTTTTTGTGCCGTGGGAATCTGTCCCACTCAACTGAAATGAAATATGATGAGTGCAGCCCTTCAGACACCCACTCATGCCTATAGATGAGGCAGTCGGAGGTGGGGTAAATTATTCCTAGATAAGAACAAAGAAATATAGTCTGAATTGATGGGGAAATAGTCAGCATAGTAATAAGGCTTTATAACTTTTAACCTGAAAGCCAATAAGCCTCAAACCTACTCATACTCTGCACTCACCGATGGCAATGTCTACTTTCTTGTATCAGCACAGAGGCACTTACAGATGGAAGTCTCTTCTCGATGCCTTTTTTTTTCTCTGTCTCAGACAGAGCATGCCTTAGAATATTCCTTCTTATTTTCTCTTCTGCCAACTTTAAACTGGGATACTGGTTTCTAAATACCCATTTTTAGTAATTCCACTACTTGCCACTTTTAGTGCTTATGCCCAAGTAT
>VYZV01027288.1:19509-37150 GCA_013401275.1 Pandion haliaetus | reverse complement strand
CTAAAGGGATGAGGTGTAGGAATTACAGAAAAAAAAGAGACAGAGAAGAGAAGAGAAGAGAAAGATTTCGCCAGGTCCAGCATTAGTTCAGTCAGCTGAGGGGTCCAGTTCCAGTGGACTTGCACACCTAGGGCTTCAGTTTGTGTCCTTTTATCATCCTTGCCCCTCCTTTGGGCGGGGACTTAAACTCATTAGGCTAATTATGTAGCCTTTGGGAAATAGGTTCGTGGGCTTGGGGGGGTCATTTGGGGAATAACTTCCCCTTCCGTGCCGACGTGATCTTTCGCCATACATGGTGAGCTGCCCTGTTCAGCATATCAGAATAGGACTATCAGAACAGGGAGCTGTGCACCCTCCGGCACGCCCTCCCTATCCTGTTGCTGATGAGCGCTGATGGGCTTCTCTTCACCTGTGGTTCCTTGCTAGGCAGAGCTCGTCGTTACGTAGAGTTAGTCATTAAGCAGAACTTGGCCCACCACTCACAGCATCCTGCTTACTTTTGATTTGTTTCTTCCTATCCTTAGGGTTTTTTTAGCTCGTCTTCAACAATGAAGTTCAAAAAGCTCATTTGGTTAGGATAAGAACCATAAAATTGTTAAACTTCTGACTTTGCTTGGTCTCTCTGGTGCAGGCTTAGGGCTGAAGTCTTGAGTAAATAATTTCTTGTCAAACTTCCTGTGATGCCTCATACTAAAGAGATATTATAAGAAATATAACTAGGGACAAAAACTTAATAACATAAACCAAACAGCCAAACTTTTTGGAACTCAGTTCACATTTTTATTGAGGGTATATTTTTATTTATTGTGATATTTTTCCAGGTGTTCAGATTATGTGGGTGCTGTTCCTGGGCATTGCACAGTCTACAGGAATGACCAGATTGCAGACTGCCAGGCTGGACCTTGCTATGCTGGTGCAAGTCTTCAACTCCAGCCCTGCTGAGAGCCAAACTCCTCTGTGAGAACCTCCAACAGGAGCAGGGGATGGAGGCGTTGCTCAAGCCTCCTTGCTGCTCCTTCCTGAGAGGCCAATATTCCTCCATTATTACATGCCAGCAAAGTTATCCACTATGACATCAAAACAGAGGTCACTGCTAGCATGCAAAGGGATCATATTAGGGCACTTAAGGGAAATGTGAATATACGTTGAAATATGCACCTGCTGCATGATGTGAATAGTTTCCTTTTCCTTATACTGCAGGAGAAAGTGTACCTTCACTACCACATACTTACAAACAGTTACAGTTATTAGTTCTTCCTTTTATAGTTAATATTGCATTGTACAGTATTACACATTTAGAGTATGTGCATTTATCTACCTAAAGGGAAAGAGAGAGGGTTTTTTAATAATATTAACAAAATCAGGCTTCATATAGTAATCTGCCTCATTTGCATGCAGAGGAACATTATACAGGTCTGTTGTGAGATCAGATTTTATTTTTTAAGAAACATTTTGTTTAGGAAATAACAATGATGGTGTCAAATTTAGCAGCTGATATGTTACAAGGAGCTCTACGTGTTTTTATGGGTGAGAAAAGGATACAAAGAACAGAAAGAAGTTAGAGGAGCAAGACTGTTCAATGGGAGATTCTCCCAGGCTCCTTTATTCCAAATATTAACAAACTTCAATAGAATTATAGATCCTTAATAATAACAGAAAGAAAGAAGCCTTGGGAACACAGAGCTCTAACTGGAGATCTGTAGAGACTTATGGCAGGTAAAACTGCAAGGTTTTCTGCTTTTAGCAAATTTTTTTGAGAAGTAATCAATGTTCCCTATGTCATTTTAGGAGCTATTTTAGAATAAAAAGAATTGTTCTTTTATCTTTCCTATTCTTTCTTAATTTCAATAGATTATTTTTAATATAATTATTTTTTGAGGACAAAACTCAGTCTTGATTTGAGGTATCTATCATCTGATTTAAAGGTCATTATGAGCTGAGAATTCTCCTGTTTCTGTGTGAAGAACAATATCCAAAGTCATAATTACTTCCAGAAATAATTTTCAGGACTTCACTTGCATGATAGCTTTTTTCCCCACTTTTTTTAAGAAAGGAAAAGCAGCACTGCGAGAACATAAAAGGCAGGTTTTATAAGATACATGAGTTTACACTAAGCTACAGACAGAGTCACCTAACAAGGTATTTAATAAATCATACATCAAATTAAGACCAGGTTAGATAATTTATTTCTAAAAATCAGGCATTTCAGTAAATATTATTCTATTTCATAAATATTCGTATTGAGTCAATAAGACACGACAGCTCTGCCTATTAGAAAAGTGGAGGGAGCTACGCTCCGTGTGAAATTTCAATAGTGCTTTTGGAAAACAAGTGGTTTTGAGGACTCTCCCACTGATTTCAGTGGGCTTTAATGCAAAGTTCTAGTAACAAATTTGCCAAAACATAATGACTTTCACACTGTTGATTTGGACAGTAATAGTTGCAAATAAGTGCAAGACATGCTGCCTTCTACTATCTCATTCTCCACTCTTAAAGTTAGTAGATTAATTAAAGAGGCTGGAGGAACATAGGTAATCATGGTGGCTTTGATACACTTAATCACATTTTAAGGGCTTCATTGAACTGTTGAGCAAAATACTACATCTTCTGGTAAGTGTTTCTGGTACCATCTGACGGGTGGGAGAGCCAGATAGAGCCCTTATCGACTCATAGGCAGAATGTTTCTATTAGTGACAATGTTTAATAGTGTTTTCAGCTAGGGACCTCTAATTACAAGATGGTAAACATAGCTACTACACACTATTAATATAGTTTATCTATTTAGTCTCCTTGTGAAGACCTATTTACATGTTCTTAGTTATTTCTAAGGACAAAACTAAGCTTAGTCTGAAAACAGACCAGATTTTAAATCATCCTAAATCAGTCAATAGAAGCCAAGGAAAATGCAAGGATTTTTCAGTTCTCTGATGGATAGGACAAATATTTTTCAGTTTTTCCTGTGTTTCATTCGTAAAACATGGAGTCAAATCAAATTATTTGTTAATCATCCACTTGTAGGATTGCCTTATTATTTTAAACTGAATGAAAAACTTAGACGTATCTTGACATGCGTAGAATCCAATCAGAGTATGTGTTTCTTCCATCGTCTACTCCAATGATCATTTAACATTGCACTCAGAGGTGTTCACCTACTTCAGCCATAGCTCATGATGTTAAGTGGTGACTAACACCACATTTTAACTGTCCATTATCTGTTACCACCAATTTAAATTCTGGGAAAAGTTGCCTTATAAATGAACATCCTTCCTTGGCTTTTATATAAAATAGTACTGCTCTAATAATAAAGCAAGTCCATCTTCTTTAATAAATTAAACAGGACCCTCATTCTCCTTTAATAGCAAGACAGGAAGTCCAAAACTTATTCTTAAACCCTTAAATGTAGGGGAACACTAAAGTAAATGCAAATTCTCAAACATAACAGTATTTCTGGTCAGCTACACAGAAAATTTCACTAAAAGGCCAACATAGGAGACCACAGTTTCTAACTAGATCCAGATAGGTCAACACTAGCTAATAAATTTTGTTCGACTGATTGTTCTTTGGTGGGGAATGAACAAACCGTAGTGCCATGAAAAAGAGACATAAAATAAACTAAAACCATAGCATTGAACAGTTTATTCTCATGTAGTGACTGCCTGATGGATTAAAAAATAGCAACAACTTTCTCTAATGTTCTCATCAGAAAAATCAATTTGACTGAGACACAAGGGGTTGTTATTACTATTTCTAAGCAAAAGTCTTATTGACAGGAATTAGCTTTATAACAAAATACCTTATAAAATTACATCCCACAAAAAAAATATCACAAAGTAAAGGTGAATCTTGTATTAAATGTACTTCTTAAAAAGCAATTAGAAAGTCAAATCATGACACACACATATTGGCCTAATTTTCTGGTTTCTACAAATAAATTTTTTTTAGCAGAAAATTTTGGATGTGTATATAAATAAAAATAAATAAAAACTGCCGAAAGACACAAGTACTTACAACTCATCTGATACATAGCTCTCTATTTTTAATGGTTTAAAAAAATACAACAGACATGCAAAAAACCCTGACCCCAAAACACAGAGACTACAAGTTTTGGATATCAGTGCCACAATTTCCAGTGGACAGAAAATGAGTTCTGTATTAAAGACTAATGTAGTTATATATTTTTTTGCAGTTATGAAAGTATGCTTATTATGAAACCATTGCTGAAATAATTATTGAGGAAAAAGAAACAACCTTAGGAATTCTTTCCACAAGTTGAGTTGGAGAAATGTAGAATGATTATCTTCTTGAAGGTAAAATCACTACATTAATGAAGTAAATAAAATTATTACTACTGATTTAAAAAGAACAGAACTTTGGAATAATTGTCTGTGGAATAAACCAGGTGTACATTTTTATGTACCAAAGAAGATGAAAATGGAGAGCGATAATACAAATGTATTTAGGGAGTTTCAAAGGCAAAAAGTATTCTAAAAAGCCCTGCTTCAAAAGCACAGTAAGTGTTTTCTTCCTTTCCCATTACCAAGGATTATGATTTCCAAGTCTAACTTTGACACTGTGGAAATCCATGTAACCAGAATAAAATTACTCAGGATATACCTGCAATCTCAACGTATAAAACCCCATGTTCTCCCTTTTTATTAGATGTTACCTGCAATTGCAATGGTGTGATATAGACATTGAAAACTGCGTTCGTGAAGACTTGGATATTGCTGTCTGATGCCATTTGTTATAACAGTGTGACTGCAGTTAAAAGTGCTACAGATTTCTGTCTGTCTTGATGTGATGCAGAGAGATCTTGTTACAGAGTTTTGTTTCTTATTGTTCAGCTGACTCCTGACAGGGCTGAGCAATCTGCCTGGAGAAGTGTCAGCTTCAGCAAAGTTTTCCCCGCACTGGCAATATTTGCATTATCCTTTGAGCACACTGGAATCCCAGCTGCCCTTTCTACCCCACTGCCTGGAAAGGCACTAGCTGTGCTGCAGGAAAAGATCACAGGGCAGGGGACGTGAGCCAGCTCTAATCCTTTCTCTTTCGACAGTTGTAGCCTTACTTTCAATGTGAATTGGGTGGCCCTTGATGTTTCTGCCCAGCAAACTCCTCGCCCAACTTGTGGCAGCGTTTTGCTGATGTGAGGCAGACAAAAGAATCAGGATCCCTTTTACAAGGCTGTATAGCATAGGAATTATGGGCAAAGGAGCAACAAATGCCCACACTGCTGCAATAGTGACATGCTTGACTTGAAGCACAGGCGTAATGTTGATTATTTGCAAACAAGTGAATAATAAGCTATGGACATTTGTGTTGCTTACAAGCTACAGAGAAGGAGTTATTTTATGTGTGTTGTGAAATAGTTCTGCTTTATTTCAGCATTTTTTTCTTTTCACGATATTTCATCAGTTCTCATTTCCCACAAAATTAGATTGTAAACTGAATTGTTCATTCTTTATCCTAGTCTCACAGAATAGAAAAAGAAAAAAAAAACCAACAAAAAACAACTCTGCAAAATAAATATTGCTGGTATCTACATAATGCATAGACTTCAATGTACAGAGTATGCTTTTTACTACATAGTTATGATGTATTGGTAGAAATAAACCCAGTAATGTTGACAAGAGAACAAGAATATTGTTTAATATGTAAACAGATAAAGCTGGATATGAAGTTTTGAAAATGCCTATATTTTTTTTCAGATAAAAACTTGGATATATCCTTAATTTCCATCCAAAATAGGGAAAATGAAGAAATAAAAAGTAATGGAAGATGAAACATAAGCTTCTGAAGTGCTGGTATGATTTCATCCCTGGATGTCTAGGTTTTAACTGAGAATAGGTTCCTAGTTTAACTAAAATGTCATTCCCAAACTTCTGTTTGCTTCTCATTTTTTCTTACTTTTGAAGACAATTTACCTGTATACCTTAAGCCATGTCACACAACATTATTGTGTTGTGACACAGATGTCACTGAAGGCTTCCAAAATATTTGAGATTACTTTTGTTCTGCAGACAATTGACAAGATATCTTTATTTCCCTCTGTTACAGAAGTACTGAACTTTTCAGTGGCAGAAAAACATAAGCCTTCATTTTATGTGAGCAAGTGTAACCATTTTATCATGATGTTCTGAGATAGGAATATTTTTTCCCTCCTTCTAACTTGAAAAGTTTCTCTTGGAATTGCTTAATGTCGATGCTCATCTCAAGCTAATAGCAGAAGACCAGAATAAATGCTGGCATTCACCAGTAAATCACAGAAACAAAAAAAAGGAAAAAAAAAAAAAAGGTTGAATTCAGCAATCAATAGAAAAACATATTTCAGAACATTTGCTATTTTGCAGATCACTGGCACCTAGAGTACAGTTTAAATTTCTCTTAATCTGCCATAACACTATCAGAGATATCAGGAAAAACTTGAGGAAAGTGGCAGTAAAAGCACAGGAAGATTGAGATGGGAAAAGAGAGTAACATATATATAACATCTACCCTCCCCCCCCCGATATAGTCCATATGAGTTGTAGTTTGAACTAACTGTGGTATTACCTGAAGTGATTAACCCCACCTTAGCTTCTTGCATACTGTAAATATAGTGATACTGTAGGAATGTTAGAGCTAGAGAGATATTTTGAGAACTTGGAACATGGATATTTAAAGATAAATAGTAACTTTACTGTTAGCTAAGAAAGATCTTTTCTGGAGTACTCTGCTGATTAAGGAAGCTGTCTGTGAAATTCATGATGCCACCACAAGATCAGACCAGAAGAGGATAAAATGTCCATTTGGAGATCAGAAAATTTACTTTGCTGGCTAGAGGAATGCTTTTCTTCACTGAATAAATGTATTGTGAAATATATTAGAACTGAGTTATATTCTGCAGGCATAGACTTTTTTTTTTTTAAGACCAATTCATATTTCATTTTAATTGCATACCAGTATAACTCTTTGAGAAGCTATATGAGCAGGCTTATGGAAAGTTGAGAGAGAGCTACTGAAGACCATACCTTCTTTAACAGACAGCACTGTTGTTATTCAGGGGGGTTTTTAAGAGTCATATGAAAGGTCCCAAACAACTCAGAGAGTATTAGGAGCCACTGTCCTCTATCCTCCTTTTAAGCTGTTGTGGCTGAGCCAGTGATTAGAGATGAACAAAAAGTTTCTTCTGCTTTTAATATGAAGCACTTGCTAGTGACCATTTTGCTCCTCTGGCTCATCTACTTAATCATAAAAAGTCATCTCCATGGTAGGTGTTATAAACACCATATATAAAATCTCTGACGTGAAAACTTGCAGATCAAAAGGCTACTGAGTAACAAAATCTAGCAGAAGTATGAGGTAGTTTCTTCTCTTGCAAACTGCTTGCAAACCCTTTGTATTGAAATCAACTCTGTAAGTTCTAGGCAGAGTTTAGGATCCATTCAAAGACAGTTCTTAACCAGAAAAACAGTTAAAAGCAGCCACAGCCTTCTGTCAATAATACTGCTAAGAATTGTAGCTAAAATTGTAATTGTTTTATTAGACCCTAACTAGTGTATTCCTTTATTGATTTTTTTTTTTTTTTTTTTTTTTTTCTTTTTTTTTTTTTTTTTTTTTTTTTTTTTTTTTTTTTTTTAATTCAGCAAGCTAGCCTATTGTAACAGATCTTGAAAGGGGGCTGGAAAGTCTAGAAACAAGACAGTGGAGACAACATTATGTGCATATGCAAGTTATGAATTCTGACACTGTTTCCCATTATATGGCCAAATCCAGCCTGCTATGAGCAGGGTCCTGCATCAGAGAGGACCAGCTGTATTCCCTTGCGCCAAGACATCTCTCGTCCCAGTCCTCAAATGGCTGGGACTCGTCTTTTGCTCCTTCCCTGTTAAAAACAAGGGGAAACAACACTCTGCTGATAGAAAGCCAGTGATAGAGTGAGTGAGGAGACTAGGCAGACCTACAGCTCTGAAAATTAATACACCTCTTTTTGTAACGAATGGTATTTCATAACGGCAGCTGAACTACAAAGCCCTCTGAGCTTACATCTTCTCTGGCACTGCACTACCCTGTGTACTTTTACAGCTTTTGGAGGCACTTATTTGTGATGCTTTCCTAGTGACAGTGACAAAACCTGTCTGTTTTTTTACCACATGGTGGATGTTATAGAAGGCTCGCAATCCTCAAATGTGTCCTCCTATAAATTAGGCGTGTTATTGGCTCCGATAAAACCCTAAAGAGAAGTTACTTTCTAACCACACAATGTAATTTCAATTTAAAGTACCAGAAGATTTTGAGAAGAGGCCTCTATATATGAAAATGGTGGAGGCTTGGACATAAATTGAAAGTTGCTGCTGGGAGGCCTGAATGATAGATTTTGGCTGAACCACTGAGTAAACTCAAGTATTTTTGCATTTGCTACTTTTAGAGCACAAGGACTTAGCTCAGGGACTACTTAAAAAACTTTACCAAGCTCAGGACAGGAAAAATGATTTCATCTAGCATGCTCGTAAGAATGTACAGGTGACCCAGTACCCTTAAAGGTTTGTTTGGGCTGCTGCTTTTTCTGGGCTAGTGGCACAATAATAACCTATTCTTTTAGAAAATGGGTAAAATAATGAATGTAAACTTTGCAATATGCTGTAAAGCTCAAGAAGTATCTTAAAAACAAAAATAAAATAAAGCATTATTACTATAAAAGAAATAAATATATTTATCTGTAGTGATCTCCAAGAACTCTGCATAATAAAATAGTAGTAAAATGAACTAAATCTCGAACACAATGGCTCATTCTTGGTTACACACATGCTGAGTTTTATGTAAATAAATCTGCAAGAATTTTAATGACAGGGTCTGTTCTGGAGAGTAGGATTTTTTTAATTTTATTTGATCAATGTTGGAGAGTATAAAATGTCAGAACTATTATTTCCTATTAACTGTATCTGGCATTGGCATAAACAATCAACTTTGCCAAACAGTTGAGTGGCTAAAGAAGTAAGAAAAAGAGAAGAAACTGTTTGTCAAACTTACTTAGTAAAACCTTCACAATCACTACAAAAGACCTCATTTGCTTGCACTTTTTTGTTTAAAAAATATTTTATAAAACCAAAATCCTTTTGATATTGTTCAGATAAAAAAAAAAAAAAAATCTCACACATGGAAGAGTTTGAATGTCTGGCTCATCACAATTTTAATTGTAAATCCCAGGAAATGCAGAATATGAAAATTAAATTAGGAAGTGCTCAATGGATTGTAGAGTAGTAAATTTTATTAAATTTCTTTACAAAATAACATTTGGAAAATAATTTAATAAAAAGCTGTATGTGCCTTACTAAGAAACAATGAAAAAGACCCAAGCAGTTTTTAATATATCTAGAATATTTTTGCAACATCTGTGGGCTTAAGCAAAATTCAGTTCAAGCAAATGTGAATTGATCAAAGTCTATGTGCCTTTAATACATAATTTATGTATTGATTACTGAAAATAAAATTTATGACAAACAGCATGATTCTTTAAAGCTATCTTATATGAACTCTCTTTATGATAATATAGCAATTTATTAACAACTAGTTTTAGAGTTGCAATCTAGTATTTGTCACAGACAACACATTTAATTTAAATTTGTAAAAAACTGTAGTATTCCAAAACTGTATAGAGTTGTGTAGTATTCTTAGCAGACGTCATAGCCTGCTGCCCAGACCTGTTCTGGTGCACAAATCCACATTTCAATAAATGGGCAAACTATTCAATTTATGTATGCTTTTTTCATATTGAGGTATATGTCTCTCCACACCAAGAATGTCTATTTTTCAATAGTTGGTCTTTGGAAAGACAAATCAGACACCTTCTCTTATTTTTGCTTCTGTAGTAGTATTATAAACTAGGTATGAAAAGAAAGAAAACTAGAAAAAAACCACATTTGCTATGTACCTTGAAATAACTCTACAATGTTAGATCTTACTGCTGACATGTATGGGACTTGTGCCATTTGGATAAGTAAGATGAAGATTTCTGGTTTGATGGGAAGATAATATTAAACCTGAATTTAATCATGCTGGTCAAATCAATATTGCACTATTGCCTTTCTTATTGCAGTTTAATGAAAGACACAACAATGTCAATCTTCCTTTCAGGACAGTTATTATCCTATAGGGCAGTTGCAATGTCCTCAGAGCTAGATCTCCAAATCCTCCAAGCCCCAGATCTCTTCCACTAGCAACCTGTGGCAATATTTTTCTAAGTCACCTTGTCATGTAAGCCTACTGAATCACCAGCACAACTACTTGTGAGAAGAGTAAAATATACATGGCATTTTTCCACCAGATTGAAAGAAAATCCCAGTGTTAAATACCAAAATCCTGCTTTGTTTCTACAGGACACTGTTCAGTACAAGCAATTCAGAGTCCTTCAGCTTTTGTTCATGAAACAGCTGTAACACTGCTCAGATTGATCCACTTGAGTAATTTAATTAGTATGACTAATAAGATTAAGAACAGAACTGCCCAGTACTTAGTTATTTGTAACACTGTCAGTGAATACACCCACTTCATGAAATATTTTAGAAAAAGGAAGAGGAAAAGGAAAAGAGAAAGACAAAGAGAGAGAAAGAAAGAGAAAGAGAAAGAAAGAAAGAGAAAACAAGAAAGAAAAAAAAAGGAAGTTTCTTAAATCTTGTAAAATCTTGATTTTAAGTCCCATGACATTGCCAAGAAGAAAAATAGCATGTGAGACATCTTGCAGATCTCATCATCATGAACTCAGAGTGATAGCTCTGAGGACATTGACATCATCGGCTCAGGAGAGCGTGACACACAGAGGACTCGCTCCTCACTGTCCTAGTGCCTTACTTAATGCCTGGATGCTTCTCTAATGCAGTGAGTTGCCTTACATTCCTGAGGATCAGCAGAGAGTGCAGGAAAGCTTTTATTTCATGCCTCATTTCTTCCAATATCCTTGGAATGACTTACCTCACTCATGATCTCCTGGCAGCTGTGGAAAAAGAAGAGAGTTGCAAATGAATTGATATTTCCTGTACGTGAGCACATAGGTGTAAACATCACAGCACCAGGGATACAGCAACACTTTCTAGCAACAAACCTTTCAGTGATGAACATGGTTACCTTAGTTAATTAACAGGCGTTTGGCTACCCCACTTGTATGGACTGAGGGCTGGTGGGGGAGTTTTAGTCAGTATTGATGTGCTTCAAAGAAAAATACTATTGATTTAATTAGGGTTAATTGATGGGTCATCAAGGAGGAAGGTTTCCTGCCTTCTAAGCCCCAGACAGGCCAACATGCAGCCCCTGTCTGAGACACTGCTGAATTGCTGATATGTCACTCAATCAATATCTATATGACATTTAACATCCAAGTGTCAAGACGTTTTGAATGTAAGGTCCCCTCTCTCAAATGCAAAAAGGGGGCATATATGCCAATCACATTTGCACTATGGATCTGCCAAATCAGTAATTTTTAATGAAAGCTACAGGGTTTTTTCAAGAGAATCAGTTGCCAGTCAGTGAAATATGCTTCTTGTTATTTAGTCACACAGTACATCCTAATCATTTGGAATTGAGCTTTGATCAGTTTTCACATTTTATTTTAAGAATTGTACCTGGAAAACACCACCACTGTCCATAATACAGGTAGCCAGTAAAAAAAATTAATAAAGTAAATAGCTCTATAACTATCTTTAATATAAAGTGTAGTATCAATCAGTCAATAAGTATAAATAATACAGGCACTGAAGAGTTCCACAGTGAGCTTAAATGTAGTAACTCACATCTGTTTACTTTAAATAACTTTCAGCTATAGTCTGTTCTTCCCCCCAGCAGTCCATCCCAGCTTTTCATTATGAATGGTGGACTGTGGTACCCGAAACCACATCTTTTGTATAGCAAATATTGCTTCATTGCCAAGACCTGTCCATTGTTGAAGGGTCACAGGCTCCATTGGAACGCAACATTCCTGGCAAGAGTTACTGCTCAACTCAGCTCATTCCAAAAAGTGAAAAACATGATAAAAGGGCCAAAATCTGTTATGTCTATCTGACTCTGTTGCCATCCCTAGTACAGGTAAGAAATTGGATATGATAACTGTTGCATTTTTTTTTTCCAGGCAGATGTAAGCTCACTAAATATATGCAAAGGTGAGCAGATGTGAACCAGTCCTGTACTTAAAACTGCAAAGCTGCAATTCATGTGAGGTTGCTCTTACACTGCACATTAGACTTGAACAATAACATTACAGTAGTGTTTAGCCCACAGGAATGGCAGGGCGACAGACAAGGGAGTTAGAGTGAAACTCATTTTCCTGCCGCGTTGTGTGACATGTCTAAAGTCAAATACAATGTGGAACCTCAACCTTTATGCTTTGACTACAAATTCACAACTCCCATTAGGGACAAACCCATAAGGAAAGAAGAATTAAAAGCAAGAAAACAAAAAGACAAACACAATGTAAAACAGAACCACCCTTGTTTCTTTTTTGTCTCTTCTTCAGCCTTCCACATCCTTTTGTATTCTGTGTTGAAACCAGAATCAACTATGCAGTATTTATAGTGATGTTACTCTCCTGATAAAGTATTACAGAGGCTGTGGCAACAATCTAGGGCTCAGCAGGGAAGCTGTAAGACAGCTATTTTTGTAATGTTTAAAATTATACTAAATTAATAAAAATAAAATCTCCTGCTGGGCTTCCAGTTTTAAATAGCACATTGTGGTGTAAATGATCAGAGCATCAGGGTTCTGCTAATTTAGTACATATTATAACAGTGAAGACATTAAAAGATCATAGCATTTTTCATCTTAAAAACAACACTTTGTGAACTGGCTGAATAATTTTAATAGTTTATGCTAGGAATTGCTAATATATGCTCAATGGGATAGAGGGAAATTGGAAACCTGTGTATGATAACTTTTAGGGGGTTGACGGTATAATTGTTTAGAACTCTGTTAGGGAGGACTCTGTCTGTTCCCCAGATTTTAACAGTCTAACTTACTAAATTACCACTTCCTAAAATTAGAACAGTACTTAAAAAATAATAACTATATTTAATCTTTTATTAAAGCAGCATGAAATATGTCCTAATAAAGAAAAAAAATTGATTGCTTTGAAATTAGAGAACTTCCAGTGTCTCACACCTGTCTGGAAAGCTTCTGCAAAGTGGCTTTAAAAACCCTACCCCAAAGCATATATTAGGTTAGACAGCCACTGAGCATGTCTTTTGGAATCATCTCTGACGTGTCCACTGACTTAACTTATACAGTAGGCATGAGCTGAAAGTACTTAGTCAGATGTTGGACAGCATGAAGTGTTAATGTGTGTGTAAGACCAAGATCTAAGCAGAATAAAAGAGTAAGGTGATGACATGTTTTCATAGAAAGGATGTTCAAAATGCAAATATTCACTTGACAGTAAACCCATATACTGGCTCCTTAGATATTTTTCCCTTAATACTGGAAGACTCTGTTTTCATTGTGGCCAGTCATCCCTGGTAGAAAAGGATCAGAGTAACGGTGAGCAAAATGGGCCACTGGCAACCAAACCGTCTAATGGGCTTTCACAAGGTTAGACAGACGGATAACAGCATTAGCGCTTTGCACGTACGTATTGCTACCACCTCTGGGCGGAGCTACACCCAGAGTAATGACAACAGGACTTTTATAGGGAAAGTGCAAGTGAGAAAATGTACAGAGACACCTCTTCCTCATTCCAGTTTTTCTCAATCTGGTTTTAAAATGCCAGAAGCTGTGTTTGAAAGCATGGAAGCCTTATGACTACTTCTGCTAGAATTTGTGTTTTCTCATGCCAGACTATTTCTCCTCAAATGTACTGCTTGTTAAGTAAATACAAAACAATATAATTTTGGTAAGCATTATGTTTACAGGGAGCTGGAATGAAGTGAAAGTCACTGGCATTCTTGTTGAGCTAGCTGATATAATGTGACCTGAAATAATGTGTTACTAGTGAAGTCATGCAAAAAATCCCTAGAGCCAATACACTGAGACCATGTCATCCTTGTAAAGGGAGCAATATTTGTACTTGTGCTGGTTTTGGCTGGGATAGAGTTAATTTTCTTCATAGAAGCTAGTATGGGGTTATGGTTTGGATTTGTGCTGAAAACAGTGTTGGTAACAGAGGGGTGGTTTTGTTACTGCTGAGCAGAGCTTACACAGAGCCAAGGCCTTTTCTGCTTCTCAACCCACCCCACCAGCGAGTGGCTGGGGGTGCACAAGAAGTTGGGAGGGGACACAGCCAGGACAGCTGACCCCAACTGACCAAAGGCATATTCCAGACTGTATAGTGTCATGCTCAGCATATAAAGCTGGGGGAAGAAGAAGGAAGGGGGGATGTTTGGAGTGACGGCGTTTGTCTTCCCAAGTAACTGTTACACATGACGGAGCCCTGCTTTCCTGGAGATGGCTGAACACCTGCCTGCTGATGGGAAGTGGTGAATGAATTCCTTGTTTCACTTTGCTTGCATGCATGGCTTTTGCTTTACTTATTAAACTGTCTTTATCTCAACCCATGAGTTTTCTCACTTTTACCCTTCTGATTCTCTCCCCCATCCTGACGCGGGGGGAATGAGAGAGCAGCTGTGTGGTGCTTAGTGCCAGCTGGTGTTAAACCATGGCAGTACTACACTGTGGTAGTCTAATATGCGTGTATCTTAAAACATTGAACAAGCAAATAGAAGCAATATGACTGCAACTTCTTGGGATGCATTTTAACGCAGCAGCTCATCAAAATGGACACTCAAAGCAGCTCAATTTTCTTAGACACACTGAGTCTGAAAAAAACACTTTTCAAGCTCGATCAAGTACTTCTTTGCCGGTTCACTCAACTTTTGATAAAGGGTGAGCTGATTTTGCACACCACTGAATTCAATAAAAATCATAAAATTTAAATCAGTCTTGCTGTAATGCAGAAAACTGACCAAGATCTTTACAATATTTTTTTTTTTTTTTCATCAGGAACTGCCAGTTTTTCAAAGCTGGAATTTTTAATAAAAATTGTAATGTTTGGATAAAAGCTTGGAGAATGGGCATTGATCATCAGCAGATTTACATCCCCCTATCCACCATCCTTGTGGCATCTCAGAGGCCCACTTAGTAACTGGGAGAGCAGCAACTGAATTTTTGGTCTGAAGAAGAGAAAGAATTTGAATCTGTATTTCCAATATAATATGTCTGTATCATGATTGTAGGCTACAGTGGATTCAGAAGCTGAGTATGAATGTTACTCTTCCCATATAAGAAAGAGCTCTACCTGATTTTCATTTTTTACTAAATCTCCAAACCTTACTTTTTTTTGTGAAACCAAATTCTGGTTTACTAGCCAACACCAAAAATAGAGGCAGAAAACACTATTTTGGCATAGCCTTATGAGAAACCCACTTTTTGTAGCTTCACCACTGTGTCTGCAGAGATGGGGTTTTTCTACCACTCAGCAGTTCTGTGCTTCCCTCCCAGCTGCTAGAGTGGGGATAGCGCANTTCCCCCCCCCCCTTCCCAGGAGGACTACAGAAAGGGTAAACAGTTTTAGTCTGTAAAATATCACGGCTGACGCCAGCTTCAGTCCTTGCTCTCCAGAGCAGGAAAGCTGTACTCTACCTGGCTGCTGAGGGCAGAGTCCTCAGATGGGAACTCACTCTGCAAGCCATACCATGCCAGTATTGTGCCAGTGAGTGTGCTACTAAGCAATATGATAAATACAGCACCTGAGTTGAGCTTGTACCCTGGCTTTGTGTAATTTGTTACTAGAGTAAACTTAGAAAAGAGAAGCAGACACAAAGGAGGGAGAAGGACACATGTAGATCCCTAAAGTCTTAGCTAGTTAGACATATACCCTTGACTCATATATCACTTTTCTTAAGTTTCTGCTGAGCTGTCCTATGAGGCCATATTTTACTGACCCTCTTCCAGAAAAATCCGTGTCTATATAAGTCCCCATTCAAATTTAACTGACTTAATTATTAAGAAAGTAGTATTTACTATTAATTAATAAGTAGTATTTAGAATTGAAATAATATTTACTGCATTGGATGCAACAGCAGGAAGTTAAATATTGATGCAAAGCCATACGCCGAGGTTTAGGCCAAACATATATCAACATAACCAGAAAAAATTAAGAAAGCGTGGGGAATAGTTTACAACTCTAAAGAGTAGAAATGCAATCAATGGCAAGTGGCTGGTCAGTACTTTGCTATGGTTGTGGGTGCTGTCTTTTTCCACTTGTGATTTTTGCTCATGGAGATCACAGCCTTTGTGTCCCTAAGCCTCTCCTTTCTACTCACTTGCACAGTGCCTGTCATACTTTGGGTACAGCTGGAATATAAATAACTGCAAATAAGACATGCCACTGTGAACATACAGAAGGACAAGATTTTGTATTTTTTTCAACCACAGATGCTCAAGTATTCCCAGTCCTGGCTGTGGAAATGCACAGATGCATAGAGGAGACAACTTGCATGTTACCTCACACACTGGAATAACCTGTTTGATGATATATTTTTATCTCTATGAAATCTGGCATGGTCCTAAAAAGGCCTTTATATCAGATATGTCCCCCAAAGCTTTGTGTTGGAGGCTTCTGTCCACCCCACAGGCTGGTCATCTGATTGTTCACCATTATTATGAAGCACTTTTTATTCTTTTTTCCAACCCCTTTTGTTCCTGTTTCATTTCTTGTGCTGGCATGTATTCATATGGATTTTTTTTTAACTGTTATTAATTACAGATGATGTTTCTTCTTCACACTTGACCGCAAAAACAGACTGAAATGGACATTTATTGAATAGAGATGCAATGCACTGCACTACCAGTTCATATGCTGCTCAGGCAGATTCTGAGGTCTTCCTTCCTCCTCTACTGCCCCCATTTCCCCATGTCTATAATTTATTAAACTCAGCAGTTCTGTCAAAAACCTGAAACTATAGTTCAGCAGCACTAATTGCCACTTCCATCATTAAAACTGATCCATGCTTCCTTGATGCAACCTAACCAAAGAGTAGCAAGACAGACAAAGGAATCTTATGCTCCCTCAGACAGCTACCACTTCTACCAAGCTAACCCTTTCACAAGGTAAATAAATACAAAAATACAAACAACAGCAGAGAGTATTGGCATATCCTGGGGCTGCAAGCCTGCTTGCTTATTCAAAGGATGTTGAAAATGTTGGGAGGAATATCATGGTGGCCACAATTTACTATTTAGAGAAGAACATTTATTCAAGACACCAGTACATGAAACAAAGCACAGCAAAACACTGTTTCTTTTGTCAAGTGAATAAGAGACAGTTCATTTGTGAAGAACAAATACAGGGCTGTGGTGGGTTGACCCTGAATGGATGCCACGTGCCCACCAAAGTCGCTCTATCACTCCCCCTCCTCAACTGGACAGCAGGTTGAAATAAGGACAAAGAGAGATCACTCACCAATTACCACCACTGGCAAAACAGACTTGACTTGGGGAAGGAATTAATTTAATATATTATCAATCAAATCAGAGTACAGTAATGAGAAGTAAAACCAAACCTTAAAACACCTTGCTCCCACCCCTCCCTTCCTCCTGGGCACAACTCTACTCCCAGTTTTCTCTGCCTCCTCCCCTCAGCAGCACAGGGGGATGGGGAATGGGGGTTGTGGTCAATTCATCACAC